>AWOL01S0031425.1:44807-103760 GCA_000715115.1 Nicotiana otophora
TATATATATATATATATATATATATATGTATGTATGTATGTATGTTTGTTTCTAAAATTTTATAGTACATATTAGTCATTTGTATTTTTAGTCTAGGTCTTTGCTATTATAATAATCTAATTCTTTGTCTTCTAGTTTGATTGATAGTTTTCTTTTATTAAGTACAATAATTTATTTCATGTTAAAAATAATTAATTTTTAATTGAATAATTAAGTTATTCATCACTATTTGAGTCAATTATCATCAATATATCTTGGTAAATGATAGATTTCTCAAAGAGCAATTGGTTTGATAGCGTTACATTGAAAATGTAGTCGCCAGAATATACGTTTGGTAGTGTATGTCTCATATTTAAAAAAAAACATAAATAACCGAAAAATCGACAAAAACCGCATCGATAAAAAACTGACTTAATTAATTTGGTTTAGTTTCAATATTTAAAAAATCGTCATACTTGATTTTATTTCTTTTTAGGGAAAAACAAACCAACCGAACCGTATAACAGCTTCATTTGGTTCATCGTATTCCTGAGAATACTTTTTGGCGTTGGACTATATGGGGACTCAATTGATTTCGCACGCCAACACGTCAGAGACGTTCCAATGAATTAGACTAATGTCCATACAGTCACTGACACGTGTTGCTAATATGGTTATTATTTGCAGTGGCTAATATATGATGTAGTCATTTATATATTTAAGCTTGATTAGGTATATAGTTTAACAAAAGCTAACCTAAGTGATTTGCTAACAGACCACAACAAAGTTTTTCCTCATCTTAATTTTTATGTTGATTTATTCAAGTCATGAATAACGTGTACAGATTTATGTGGCATTTACAAAATAATCCTTTCATAAGAAATAAATATAACTAGAAATAATAAAATGTTTATTTACCTTAACGAATGTATTATACTACTGAACTGACTTAATTAATGTTTGGATTGAATTGAGTTTTTATTTGTTTATTAAGTAAATATCATTTATGTAAGGAAGACTTTTAAAATTTGTAGGTCTAAAATGAGCCAAAAATATTAGTGTGTCTATAGATTCTCACTAAGAATAACATAAGAATATTAAAATTAAATTGTTAAAAGTAAATATAGACCTAAAAGAGAAAGGGTGTAACATAAATTGGAGTAGATGAAGTATACACAAAATTTCAACAAAACAAACATGTAATATTTTACTTTTCTTGAAATAAAAGTATTTGAGTTCATCAATATTATATTCAGTTAGCCAAAAACAATTCAGCTGATCACTAACCTCTATCTAAGGTTTATAATTTATCATAATATACATTCTTAATCTAAGAAAAAAGGATGTTACAAATCTAAAGAAGATAAAATTAAAGTGAGATAAACAACTTATCCACTATATTTATGTTAAGTTGCTAAATGGGAGGGTACATGAAAAAGAAAATGGACATGTTAATAAGAAAAGGAGAAAAGGTACACGGTATTACTGTTCAAACTATAATATCATTACCAATTGAATCTTTATAATTATTTTGAATGTCAAATAAACATTTCAAAGTGGAACTGCTTAGACAACTGCCTTTAATTCTAGCGCTTAATGAAAAAGGTCTATAAAAAGAAAGAATAGAATTGATACTCCTTTAGAAATATTTGTTTCTACATTTCCATATCCATTTCTAATGACATATATTTTTCTTTGTGTTAAAGGAAGATATCACATCTTATTTAATACTATTAATTAATGAATTATCAATGAAGAAAAATGCAAACTCTTTGGCTATGCACAAGTTTATGAGGTTTAATAAATTAGGGACCTTTTTCTCTTAAATTTAACACGCTAAGAAATTACTAAAATGTGTTGTCTATGAATTTTGTGCTACAAATAATCCTATTTATTATTATGCTAAAAAAGATTTATTGTAAATTTTAAATTAGAATGTGAGAAAAAAATAGCACACAAACACAAAGAAAAAGCAAATTGATGAAATATTGGTAACCTTTTTAATCCTTTTTCCTTAATGTTTAATTCCAACAAATTAAGTTTAAAATTATATGGTTAATTCAGAAATGCAATAATTTTTATTGAATAAAGATGCATATGAAGTTTTTAATTTTAAATATATTATTTAAATTGACATGAATGGTCTTGCAAAACAGTGAAGTAATACAATTCAGCATTGGGCCCATGCTTATTCGCTTTTTTTACCCTCTAAAAATAAAGTTCACACTAGATAAAAATGTCATTTAATATCACGCACATAGAATGTAGTATATTATTAATGTGATTCAAGATAGCAAGGTGGATATCTTTTGCCGCTATATTCGCTAAGCTCTTAAAGTCTTCAGACATTGAATTTTCAAATTGTTCCCACAGTTCTCTTGGATTGCTAGGGCAGCAATATACTAATATTATAGCAAATAAAAGTCTTAATATCTTAGTAATAATCTAAGGTAATATCTTTCTTCTTCTGTTAGATGACACGTTACAACACGCCCGATAACAGTACCTCGTTGTCGTCAAGTTCACATTTTGTAAGTAGATGACTATACAAAATATTGTGGAAAATCTTTATACAACAACTTAAGCTTTTTACATCTTTGTTTATTTCATTCATCAAGAAGAATTTTGTCAACATCGTTTTCTTAATCATAGGATTTTTCACGATACTATTTATTGCGTCAGTTTTTCTAAAAGAGATAAATTGTAGCCCATCAAGATGTAACTGGAGATGATAAACACTTGAAGTCATTTCACTGATAAAAAGGGCAAATAACCACCACATAGCTTCTGGAGGTAATACTCATCTAGCAGATTGATACTCTTTCATATCATCTATTTCTATATTTGTATTATTTTCATGTAAGCCAAATGAAATCTTATCATGTCCTTTACAAATATATTTGTATATATATATTTGACAACTTTAATATCAGAGCAAACCTCTACGTTTATATGACAATTATATTTTCCAAGAGATAAGAATTGTAAGGAACAACCCATGAGTTATCAAGAAATTATTTTCTAACTTTCACATATTTACCAGTGCTTCGCCTTCTATAAATTGGATATGAGTCATTACCTTTCGTTGTCTCAGTGGCGAAGCTCTTTGGATACTTAAATTTGTACTATTTCTTCTTCATACATGAATTTGTAGGATTCAAATGACCACAAGGCCCATGTATCATGTGTTTAATAACAAGCTTATGTAAGTAAGAGTTTTTATCAGGATCAGGCAGCTCAGCAGAAACAAATTTATCGTAAGCTTCGGGTGTTAATAATTTGTAGTCATCTACAAGTATAACAAGAAAATGAGCATGTGAAAGACCACGTTTCTGAAATTCTATAGTGTATATAAAAGTTACAATTTTTTCAAATATATTTCTTTTTAATATATCTGTTTTCATCTCTTCTACCTTTGCTCTGAATACTCGACAATTAAATCAGGCTATTTTGAGTTTCATCCGTTGGAAGCAAATATTCTTTTATTCCTGGCCAATATGGGTTACATGCCATAGTTAAAAATATAACATGCTTTCCAAAATGTTACACTAATGCAATAGCATCCATATAACGCTAATGCATATCTCTCGGACCACCCGTAAAACTTGTCGGAAGAAAAATTAGAAGCTTCTCTTTCGCCAAGTCTTAGGATATCCAAAAGACCTTGCAGTACATCAATTTGAAATAAATCTTGATTAATGAGGCAAAATCTAACCTTTGAGTTTCTACTTTTATGAATTCATCAACTGAATATTGTTAAAACAATCTACCAGAATGTAAAACTCTATTTTCCTCGTTATCTCTCATCTGAAGTTTGTAACAGTAGTATTCACGACAAGAAACAATATCCATTTTTCGTCTACCCTTTTGTAGAACTTCAACTTCCATCTCAAGTAGTCCATCAATTGAACACATATTCGATACACTTGGAAGTTGTTTATTTTCATAGTAAGCTCTTTGTTTTCTCAGTTTGTGTCCAAGTTGTGTAATTTTTTGAATACCACAGTGCCATCCATTTTGACTATACGGAAATAAAAGTGGGTATTGCAAAGGATCATAGCAATCATAATAATAATTTGCTAACTAGCTCCTGTTACTATGAGTGTGAATTCAAATATGCGGTGCAGGACTATTATTGTTTGTGTCACGATCTAAAATTCCACCACAGGCGTCGTGATGACACTTAGTTTTTAAGACTAGGTAAGCCGATTACAATTATATTTCGAGCCATTTTTTTTAAACATATAATTTAATACAAGTGTCGAAACCAAAAGCGAAAATAAATATAACACCTTGCCAAGACTGGTAATACTGAGTCACGACGTAAGATATTCAATAAATGTCAATCTGGTGGCAGTCACGTAATTAAGGGAAATAATTTAAGCAACAAAAAGTAGAATAAAGGAAACTTCCACCTGACAATGATTGGATGACAGATCCTCAAACAGTCGAGGATTCCTTGGATCTCGCAAGAATCTTAATGAAAAGTAAAGTCTTGTATTGAGTTAAGAATAAATCATTTTCAAAGTGTTGTTCTTACAAGAATGAATTTCACATCCCTTTCCTCTCTCTCTTCCTTCTTATTATACGGGATCCTTTCCCGAAAAACTCTAATAGTACAAATATAGAGAATATTCACTAGAATATTCTCTTCCTGATTCCATTTTGAAAACTAGACGTTACAACTCTATCGTGAGTATTCGACCACGACCCTCCTCGACTCTTCGACCATGTTCCTCATTGATGACTTGACCGTGACTCTCCTCGACTTCTCGACCTTGGTCCTCATCGGTATTTTGACCACGACTTTCTTAGACTCCTCGACCTCGGCTAATGTGACTTCATGACCATCTTTAAATGATGATTTGCGGATCCTTCTCGCAGTGCTATTTTGACCTGAATATCCTAAAGGCAGATTTTGACCCATACAGAATTGAAGTGGGACTCTAATACCACACTGCACGCCCAGAACTGGACATCTGAAGCGTTTACAGTATAACAGGGTCCCGACATCCGGTAAACCAAGGCTTGAAATATGTCTGACTTGATACCACGATAAGAAAATGAACCTTGGGCGTAACATAACCGAAAAATAGCTTAAGAAGTAAGGATTAACCAAACATGAAATACTTACCATGAAGGAATCCGTCGATAAAACAACGTAGGAATTTGGTGAAACATTAAGATCAATCCACTCTCCACTTTTTAGAACTTGCAATCCAGCTTGATTTCCTTTTATTATTGTCAAGAAATCAGCATCTGTGTGTTCAGGCAATCCTATTTCTCCCCCATCTTCACCTGGAGCTGTTTTGTAATATGCAAATCGCAGAAAGAAAACTTTGGAAAAATCCAAGAATTCATCAATGTAATTTTTTCAGTCCCAAACTCTCTAAAACCATCCTTTTCACCATTTCATCCAATTCCACTAGTGGCTCATAGTAGGACTTTACCACATTGCTGCCAAGTTAGTTTGTGTATATGTTAAAATCAATCATATAACTTGTAGAAATAGTAATACTATGTAATATTCAAATGCATACAAGTTTAACTTATATACATTTTTAATGTAAAGACAAAAATATTTCAAACTATCATGTCACTCAAAAAGAAATCTACGAGTAACTTTACATAAAAAGTGAGATTTGTAATCATGTAAATGACACAGGTTATTAATTTTTCGACCACAATAGTCGGTAAAGTGGTCAAAATATAATTTGAACAGTACTATAAGAACCAGTACTAAGCATCTTGCATGTAATTGCACCGGCTCCTATAGCAATAATATAAGGGAAAAGGCATAAGTACCCCCTCAATCTATAATCGAAGTTCCAACTACACACATTTCTTTTACTGGGTTTCTATTACCCCCTTAAACTATTCTAAAGTGGAATAAATATCTCCTTGAAATGTTATAACCAGATTTTTCTTGGGAGGTGAAACACACTCGCCTACCATGTGTATATGTCTTTACTCTTTTTTTCTCTCTCAATATGTTTCTTATTTTGCTCTATTATTCTATTCTTTCATGACTAATAGCAACAACATGAGAACAATGAAGTCCAAAATTTTAATTCTCCGATTTCAATTTCGGTTCAAAAATAATATTCACGTATGATAATTTTTTTGTCATCGTTGCTGCCGAATTTTTTAAGAAAAGGACTGTATATCTTCGAAAAGAAAGGGAAAAAAATATTCGTTAAGTTTATGTCATAATTAATTAAGTGTAATATCCAACAAAAAGATGACACATTTACATATAATTAAATTTAAATTTACTTTCTTGCTAATGCAAAGATAAGAATAAACTCATAAAAGATTGAGGAAAAAGTACCAATCTAAAGTTAAAAAATAAATTTTCAAAGAAATGGTGTTGTAAATAGAGCACAATGCCTTTCAATGGTGGCTTTGTCATATGGGGAAGAAGAAAAAAAGTAAAAGACAAAACATTAAGAAAGAAAAAAGAAAAAAAAAGATTAGTTAGTAAATTTTTGGGTTTTTCACTCTTTCAAAAAGAGAGAAATGCACGCACTTTGCCACGGCATCATTTAGGGTGGCAATAATTTTACTTTATAATAGTTTAAGGGGTAATAAGACCCCCTAAAAAATAAATATATGTAATTGTGGAGAGGCTACTTATGCTTTTGGTTCAAGAATTGCTCATATAATCTCACTAAAATTTCATTGATAACTGTTTCGGCAATTAAAATTAGATTCACTTATCTAGGACACGATCTTGGTACTAGTCCAAAAAGATGAAAGTCGAAGCTTCAGAATTATAGTCGGAAAAACGACAAATCTTTGCTCCGTTGAATTAAAAACAGTGATTTTCTAAGAGTGTGACTTAAATAGTGTAAAATTTATTTATATTATCGGTAGATATTAGTTAAACTCGAAAAAAATACCGTAAAAAAGTCTGGTACATTAAGCTCTAGCAATGCACGGGGTTTGAAGAATGGTCGGGCCACAAAAGTCTATTATACGCCGTCTTACTTTACATTTCTAAAAGAGGTTGTTTTCACGGCTCAAAAAAATATTATAGTTTCCAAAAAAGGAAAGAAATTTAATGAAACACAGATACCAGGTGCGAGTAAATTTTTACCTACCCATAATCAGGATTTCCGGCAGGCCAAAAAGTATTTGCAAAAGTTTCAACACTTTCAGGGAGAAGCAAATCAGCAGTGTGGACACTATCATAAAATGGAAAGCGTGGAATCTCATTTTGGAAACGATTAAAAGATTTCTTTGAATAATCTCTCAATTTGGTTTTCAATGGAAGGATTTCTTTTAAAGTATCAAACATTGCTTCTCGAATTTCATTTTGAACCTTATCAAATATTGCTTTTCTTGAAAAACTTGAGTTTTTGTGGATTCCCATTGTGCAGTACCTGGATTTAGTTCTGAATTGCAGAAATCTATGGTGGGAATTTTCACTTTGTTGGATGCCATTATTGATCAATTATTTAACGTTTTTTAATAACAAACTCTTCCCTTCCACTTATATATATATACTTGTAATATTTGTATCCTGAGCCCGGGGCGGACCCACGTTCAAGGGAGCGGGTCCAATTGAATATGTTTCATAGAAAAACAAATTTTTGTTTACATGTATAAATTGTATTGGATAGGAGAAATACATATAACGTTGAATTCTATTGACGCAAACGATGGCTTCGGTGGAACGGTCGAGCGCAGGGGCGGAAAGGGTTCTTTTGAATCCCCTTCACCAAAAAATTACAATGTATATATAAGGTTCTAAATTATATATCTAATTGCTTATTCAAAGTAGGTGCAATTGTTATAGAAGAAAATTTGAATTCTCAATTAGTGCGTAAGTTTAAGCAAATGGTTTAAGTGCTTCATTATTATTTTCAAGATTTGAATAATGTCAAAAAGGTTGTCTAAGTTTTCCAGAGTTGCCAATTCCAAAATATGAATATTATAATAATTGCACCTCAATTCCAAACAAATTAAAGTCGGCTCTATAAAACAAACGTTAAAATCTTGACATCATTACGCGTTTTACATAGACTAATTGCATAGCTAAATAATTCTTTAAGTATATTCTACCGTCATTTTTGTTAACCCCAAAATGAGATTTTAATGATTGTTGAAAGAATTTCTTGTATTAATTAATGTATATATTGTATAGGCCAAAAATCTGTCCTTGGAGTATTTAACATAAAATGGCATTAATGAATGTCATCGACCGAGCTCGCCTAAGACATAGCGTGATTAATGGACGAGGTGTCGATATAAGTCGTGGTCGAGATTTCAATAGAGATCACAGTCAAAATGTCAACAAGGGTCGAGGTCGAGATCGATTATTAGTGATAAGACTTGTAACGACTAATTTGTCAAAATAGGGTATTGAAAAGGGGAATATTCTAGTGAATATTCCTGGTGTTTGTACTATTAGAATTTTCTAAGAAAATTGGTCCATATATATATATAGAAAGAAGAGACAATGATAAGGGCATGTAATATTTTTCTCATAAGAACACTTTTGAGAAGAAGTCTCCCTTTCGGATAAAAACACAAAGGCTACCTTTTTATAAAGATTCTCGTTCATATATTCCTCACTTTTCCATCACATCCAAGAATTATTCATGTAAATCTTGGATCTATCTGTCATTCACCATTGTCAGGCAGAATATTCACCTTGTCCATTCATTATCGGGTGAATCATTCTTTTTATTTATATAAATGTCATTTATTGACATTTATTGCTAGATATATCTTATTTAATGTTCTTGTTGCAAGAGTATTTTATATTTATTGTCATCAATCATATGCGAACTCAGTCCCATCTATCGTGCATCCGTACACGTAATATTTAGAGTCATTATCCTTAACTAGATTTGACCATTCATTATATAAATTTAATAGTTTAACCGGAGATTATATTTCTTGGTCTAACAATTTGGCGCCGTCTGTGGAGATTTTCTAGCTAAGTTTTTTAGTTTCTTCTAGATCTACAACCGACACTGATTGCTGGCGTAAAAAAAAGAACTTTTTTCTCTCCGCTTGCATAGATCTAACATGGCAGGTAACAGAGAAGAAAGAACAAGAATTATGAGTGACCTCCCAACCAACCTCATGGACATCATCCACGATAGCTCAGAAGCAGTGGGCGAGGACACAACGCCCAATGCTTCTCCTAGGCGAGGTGGATTACCCATCCCCACTGCAGCATCACGAAATCCCTTGGCAAGACAGCCTCTACATCTATGGGAGAGGAGGCACCGCCAGCGATAGAGAAGCTCCTTGGGGCCTGGTTAACTGATACACTGACCAGCGTTCTCCATAAGCCCATTAGGGCACAGCCGCAATAACTGCGAGAACTTGTGCTACGCCACCAGAGAACGAGCAGCATGATCAACTTGCCTCCCCGCCCCGCAACGATAGGTATCACTAACAATGTTGTTAATAATGCAGGCAATGACGTCCTCACAACCATTCTGAAAAAGGATGGGAGAAATGAAAAATGAGAACAAGGCACTACGGGACCATATGAGAGAGCACCAAGAAAGGGTCGATAAAATACCGGGCGCTCCTAAATTATTTCCAAAGAGAGATGTCGGTCGGTTCGTTGAGCAGCCGTACAGCGACGACGTTGCCCCGCATGCCATACCGAAGAGTTTCAAAATGCCACCTTACTTGAAAATATATGATGGCACGACCGACCCCGAGGATCATGTGACCCACTACGTCACCGCCGTAAAAGGTAACGACCTCACAAAGGAACAAGTATCCTCCGTTCTGCTAAAGAAGTATGATGAAACCCTCGCGGGACGAGCACTGACCTGGTACTCGTAACTACCAGCCCGTTCCATCGAAACCTTCGAAGAAATGGCCGATAAATTTATGACGGCCCACGTCGGAGCCAAAAAGGCAGAGGCGAGAGTGAATGATATCTTTGCTATCAAACAGTCACTGGGAGAAGAACTTAGAGATTTCCTCGCCCGTTTCAACCGAGTGAGAATGACTTTGCCCAATGTATCATAAGGAATGGCTGTGGCTGCTATTCAAAACGGACTGAACAGAAATGGTTCGAGAGCGACAAGAAAATTATTGAGTCGGCTTATGAAATGCCCCCCAACAACTTGGGACGAAATACATAATGCATACTATGCCAAAGTTCGAGCAGACGAAGATGATCTCAATAGGCCAACTCATCGACTGACCTCAGTACAAGCAACCGGGACCGACATCTCCCATATGTCAGAACTACCGCTATACCCTCACCCCGCCATGAAGAAGGCCCATCCCGGTCAAGAATAGGGACTCACCGGAATGAAAGAGGTATGCCCCCCTTTATTATCTGCTCATAACTTTTGCGTGTCACCTACAGAGATCGTCTACGCCCTGGAAAAGCTCGGGTCAAAGGTGAAGTGGCCGCAAAAGATAATGTCAGACCCAAATACCAGAAAATCAAACGCCCTCTGTGAGTTCCATCAAGAGCAAGGACACAAAACCGAACATTGCATCGCCCTAAGACAAGAGGTCGTAAATATGTTGCGACAGGGGCACCTCAAAGAACTGCTGAGCGATCGGGGAAGAACCAACTTTGTCAGGGGGCGTGAACAACATCAAGGACCGCCGAAGCCGCCCTCACCATCCCACACCATCCACATGATCATCGGCGGTGAAGACGATGCTTCCATCAACAACGTAAATTTAACCACGACCTACAAACTCAAACGGTCGATCACCCACGAACGGTATGACAAACTCGAAGAAAGTATCATCTTCGATAAGTCGGATACCATCGGTTTGGAATTCCCTCACTATGACGCTCTTGTTATTACTTTACGAATTTTAGATATCGACGTGAGACGAATTATGGTAGATGACAGAAGTGGCGCGTGTATTATCCATCCCCGACTACTCACACAAATGAAACTCGAGGACAAGATAGTACCACACTGCATCACATTAATAGGTTTTAACAATGCAGTTGAATAAACATTTGGCGATATCACACTCCCCGTCTTGGTGGGTGGCGTCACTCTGGAGACCACATTCCACATCATGGATCAGGACACGGCATACAACACCATAATAGGGCGACCGTGGATACATACCATGAGAGCTATACCCTCCAGCTTGTACCAAGTCATCAAATTTCCAACTTCATGGGGAATATTCATAATACGTGGGGAACAACGTACATCTCAAGAATGCTATCGCATCGCCCTAGACTGCACGACCACTCAAAAAATGAAAGACAAATAGAAGGAAGCATAGAAATCAACAGGGTCGAGGTCGGTAAACGACGACATCAAAGACGTCATCGCGGGGAACAACATACATCTCAAGAATGCTACCGCATTGCCCTAGACTGCACGACCACTCAAAAAATGAAAGACAAAGAGAAGGAAGCATAGAAATCAACAGGGTCGAGGTCGGTAAATGACGATATCAAAGACGTCATCAGAGACCCCGATGTAGTCGAGGCCGCAAGATCGACTATAGAGGACCTCGACCCCGCTCAGCTAGATGTCAACGATCTCAGCAAGAAAGCTTACATCAGCTGCAAACTCCAAGAGCCAGGTAAGTTTCGCAAATTCTTAATTGCTAACGCAAACATGTTTGCTTTTAGCCATGCAGATATGCTAGGTATCCCAAAAGAGATCGCCACACACAAATTGAATGTCGATCTACTCTATCCTCTGTAAGGCAGGTTCGACGCAAGTTCAATTCCGCAATCTATGACGCGGTGCGCGAAGAAGTGGAAGTATTATTGGAAAATGGCTCTATCAGAGAGTCGAAGTACCCCAATAGGTCGCCAATGTGGTCATGGTAAAAAAGAAAAAAGGCAAGTGGCGGATGTGCGTGGATTTCACCGACCTGAACAAAGCTTGCCCCAAGGATTCGTTTCCACTACCTCATATCGACCAACCCATCGATGCGACAACCAGACATGAGTTGTTGAGTTTCCTGGATGCCTACTCGGGCTACAACCAGATCGTTATGGAGGAAGCGAACTAGGAAAAGACCACCTTCATCACCTACCAGGGGACATACTGCTACGAAGTCATGCCTTTCGGACTGAAAAAGACGATGAAGGTATACATCAGCGACATGCTGGTCAAATCCAAAAGAAAGAATATCACATCGATCATTTAAGAGAAGCCTTTGGCATACTCAGGCAATACGACATGAAGTTGAACCCCGAAAAGTGCGCATTCGGCGTGGCCTCAGGAAAATTCTTGGGTTTTTTAGTGTCGCATGAGGATATCGAGGTCAATCCCGACCAAATCAAGGCCATTGAGGGTATACCATAGCACTTGATCACCAAAAAACAAGTCCAAAAGCTAATCGGCCATATCTCCGCCTTGTCAAGGTTCATCTTGCGATCCTCTGATAGGTGCCATAAATTCTTCGGCGTACTTAAAAAGGAGAACGACCTCCAATGGACCCCTGAATGCATCCAAGCATTGAAGAAGTTGAAGGTATACCTATCCTCACCACTGTTGCTCTCAAAACCTAAACGGCTAAGGCCGCGCTGCGATTCTCAGCTCGTGGTCAACTAAGTCACAGGGACTTTCCAAACCAAGGAGCAGAGGTTACAAAAATACCAGACCAAAATCTGCAAACTACTACCCGAGTTCGACAAATGTCAGCTCGACCAGACTTCTCGAGCACATAATATCAAGGCAGACAACCTCGCCAAATTGGCAGCTGCCACCAAAAATATCACAGCCGGATATCAAAGTGTAGTCCACCTCCTCAATTCCTCGATAGACCAAATCAAGGTAAAAACCATAAACTTAACTTGGGATTGGCGCAACCGTATTGCTACATATTTGCAGGACAACATACTCCTCAATGATAAAAAAAAGAGGCCAAGAAACTATGGATGCAAGCAGCCAGGTATAGCATCGTTCACAACGACCTGTACAAAAGGACATATGGCGACCCCCTAGCGAAATGCTTTGGCCCAAATCAGACGCGGTGCGTCCTTGAAGAAGTGAACGAAGGCCACTGCGGAGCTCACTCCGGCAATCGAGCGTTGGTCAGGTGCCTCAAATGAGTAGGATACTGCTGGCCCACCATGAAAAAAGAAGCCGCAGATTTTGTGAAATAATGTGAGCAATGCCAGAAGTATGCCCCAATGATCCACCAAGCGGGCGAACAACTACACTCAGTGACTTCCCCTTAGCCGTTCATCAAATGGGGAATGGATATCGTGGGCCCCCTCCCGACCGAACGAAGTAATGTACGATTTCTCTTGGTTTTAACTGATTATTTCTCTAAATGGGTGGAAGCAGGAGAATTCGCGTAGATACGCGAACAGGAAGTAATCACCTTCATATGGAAACACATCATATGTCGCTTCGGTCTCCCCAAAGAAACCAGTTGTGACAACAGACCTCAATTTGGAGGAAAGATAGTCGCCGAATTTTTTGAAAAATGGCACATCAAAAGAATACTTTTAACGCCTTACCACCCTGTAGGTAACGGGTAAGCGGAATCCTCCAACAAGTCAATACTGATCATCATGAAAAAGAAACTTGAAGACGCCAAGGGACTGTGGCCGAAGGTATTACCAGACGTACCTTGGGCCTACCGAACAATGTCAAAAGCGAGCACTGGGGAAACGCCATACTCGTTAATCTATGGGACTGGTGCAGTAATACTAGTCGAGGTCGAGGAGCCTAGTCTAAGGTACTTCCATGAAAGGGGATCCCAGAACGATGACATTAGAAGGCAAGAACTCGACGAGGTCGAGGAACGAAGATATATGGCTTACGTAAGAATGGTCGCCCAAAAGCAACAAGCAGAACGCTACTATAACAAGAGGGCATATATCAGGCCACTTAAAGTCGGGGACTACGTGCTTAAAGCCAAAACACAAGCAAGCAAAGACCCATGAGAAGGGAAACTGGGACGACCCCTACAAAATCACGGCAGCAGCAAGCGAAGGGTCATTCACTCTAGAAACAATGGAAGGAGAGCGACTACCAAACAACTAAAACATTACGCACCTCAAGTACTTCAACTTTTAAAAGGACGAGGTCCCCAAAGTCGCACTTGTTTTCCCTCGCTCGGGTTTTGTCCCAATTGGGTTTTTTCGTGGAGGTTTTTAACGAGGCGATGATGGGGATACTTCAAAATTGAAGTGCACAGATGGAAAGCACCGGGCGATCAGTTCATGCTCAATCTCTCACTATCTTTCCAGCTCGACCAATGAATGGACTAGATAGACCGGGACTAGGACTGAACTACCAGCTAGTGCCCGAAAAATATGTAAATATCTCAAAAAGTATGAATAAAGCATGAGTACATGAAATTTTATCTATACTCTCCAAGTAAAGGTTACATTCGACCTCATTCGAATTAACACCTATTCGACCCACGGCCTCAACTAATTAAATGTTACATTCGACCTCGTTCGAATTAACACATATTCGGCCCACGACCTCAATTAATTAAAGGTTACATTCGACTTTGTTCGAATTAATACCTATTCAGTCCACGACCTCAATTAATTAAAGGTTACATTCGACCTCGTTCGAATTAACACCTACTCGGCCCACGGCCCCAATTCATTAAAGGTTACATTCGACCTCGTCCTAATTAATACCTATTCGGCCCACGACCTCAATTAATTAAAGGTTATATTCGACATCATTCGAGTTAACTCCTATTCGGCCCACAACCTTAATTAATTAAAGGTTACATTCGACCTCGTTCGAGTTAACACCTATTTGTCCCACGACCTCAATTAATTAAAGTTTACATTCGACCTCGTTCGAATTAACACATATTCGGCCCACTGACTCGATTTATTAAAGTACATTTGACCTCTTTCCGAATTACTACCTACTCGGCCCACAACCTTAACCAAATGAAGGCTACTTTCAACACCGTTCAACCCACTCAAGTCTGTTACGACAAAGGCAATCAAGCAATAAAATCATAAAAGCGCATAAATCCGAACAAAGAAAAGAAGTCAAGTACAAACAACAAAACTAACACTTCATTAAGAATATGTTTTACAAAGGTTGCACGCCTACAAAAGTACACATGCCCGCGGCTAAGACAAAAAAGAACTAATCACCACCCGGCTCAGCAACATCACCCGCTTGATCATTAAGACCGTTTTCACCCACCTCATCGCCATCGCCAATGGGATATTCATCCTCGTACCAGGCATCCTGGTCAATCTGGTCCATGCCCGCACCCTCCTCGTCATCGCCAGCTTCTGATGTAGCGGGGTCATAGCCACAAGCAAACCGAGCTTTACATGCCTTAGCACGTGCATTCTCAAAGGCGGCTTCTGCAACAGCCCCACCCCCCATCAAATCGCTGAATATATCCAACTGGTCTCGACATGAATCCATTCCTCGTACAGATCCCGAGGAATATCAGGAAAAGTAGAAGTGCGGGATGAGGACGACTGAGCTAATATCTCTGCCTTTTTGGCCTCGAGGGCAACAACTCGTTCACTAAGGCCCACAACCTCTTTTTCTAACTCCCCTATCTGCTCATCAAGCCGCTCCTCTATGAGCCTAGCCGTCTCCAAAGTGCAATCCCGCTCAAAACGGAGAATACGGATCCTGTCCTCTAAAGCTTTCGCTTTTCTCACAGCTGATAACTGGGCCGACTCTGCCTTCTCCAGACCCGCCACCTTCTCAGCGGCCTCGCCACTCAAAGCGGCCACTTGGAGTTAACACTCCTCCAGCTCGGCGCGGAATAAGACCACTTGGTTCTGAACATCGGTGCATTGGGCCTGGACTCCCCTGCTCACCTCGAGCTCCTCTTATTTGTCCTTCAACGCCCCCTCAAGCTCACTACATTTTTCGATGACCTTCACCAATTCGTCATCCTTCTCCTTTAGCTCGTTTCGGAGAGCCCGGAAGTTGCTACTCGCACCAAGCCGCCTGCAATGCTCGCGGTGTTTATCACGATACTCAAGATATTTTCGCTCCATCTTTTGGAAAATGGCCTTACGCCTCTCCTCTCGGTGGGAACTTTCGATCTTTAAGATCACTGTCTGAAAAGAAAGCCAGAGCGAGTAAGAACAAAATCGGATTCGACATGAAAAACGAACATAAAAATGAAATACCAAACTTACCCTAAGAGCAAGGCCGACTATGCTCTTCGACAAAGTGGAGTCATTTAATTTCTTGAGAGTCTTACCCTCTACATAGGAACAGAGGGGACCAAGAGATGGGACCACGTCCTCGGTATTAACTAGCAGATCCCAATCCAGAGGGATCGCAATAGTCCGTGTGGCCCCTCTAATATCACTTCGAGCCGGGTTAGTCCTTCTCTCATCATCCTAACCTCATCGGCGACCATATCGGAGCCCGTCTCGTAAACCCTCTTCGACTACACTTTTTCCCTTCGTGTCAACCCGAGAGGAAGGATCCTCGGCTGGTAAAGAGGTCGATGGCTCACCCCTTGTAGGGCATCAGGGACTCTCACCAATGGCTCTTCAAAATCCATTTCGGCCTCAGGGAGCAACGTACATCCCTCAGCCCCCGACGATGGTGGAATTGTGGGCAGTAACTCGGTATCAACTCTGAGGTCTATGGTCGTCATTTCTCTAACGACAAAATCCTCTATCGCCGAACTCCCCACATGGACAGCTCCCTCGTCGATATCTACAGATCGCCTCTTGCGGGGAAGCAAATTATCATCATTCGGCGGCTATCCTTCCCCGTCGTCCTCGTCAATAAGATGACGCAGAGGGGAAGTCGAAAGCCCCACTACAGAAGTAATCGACGACCGAGCAGTCCTCACCACAGAAGAAAGAATAGAAACGGCTTTCCTCTTGCAGAATGTCGGAGCAGGATCCTTCTGCCTCCTTGAAGACCCTCAGACTGCAAAAGAGATTATAACATTAACTCTTACTTAAAGTCGTAATGAGCAACCGACCACAAGGTCAGAACGGCATGTGTAGAAGATCACTATATAGATAATTACGGACGGACGGACTCACCGGTCGCTGAAAGCTTGGGCTTCTTGATAAAGGATGGACATTCACGAATCCCAACTATGTGAGGCAAGACCTGGCTAACCCAGTCGTGAATATCCGTAACCAACGGAGGGGGCGAAGTCTCAGCTGAACGAGAAAGAGGCAGAATGTTAGGCTACAATCAAAGCGGGAAAAATAAGCGCTTAACAAAACATACTTACAAGCATAATTCCATACCTCAGGAAATCTATTCGCGTTGGCCACCACGTCCTCGGTCTTGATAAAGAAGTAGCTGAGCCAGAATCGGCGATTTGCTTTATCGTCTATCTTCACTACAAAACTCTTACTCCCGCGGTGGCAAAGATGTAACATCATCCCTCTGTAGAAATTAGGTGCGAAGAGGTGCATCAGGTGGCGAAGAGAGATCCCACGGCCATCCAATTCCGCGTATTTCGTCAACATGCGGATAAGTTTGTAGATATAAGGTGACGGTTGGGCCGTGCAGACGCCATAGTAGCGGAAAAATTGCTCCGCCAATGGGAGAAGGGGAAATGAGCAGCCTACATAGAACAGATACGCGTAGAATGCGCAGTATCCAGGGCGGTGAATCTGCACCACGTCGTGCCCCGCCGAGATCAGATCGATGTGGGCCGGAATTTTGAACTTCGCCCTGAAATCAGCAAGAGCAACCGCGTTCATCACCAATTTCGAGGCCTCAGGGTCGTCCTCGAGGAATCAGATCTAGGCTTTCTCTACTAGGAATTATTTCCTCCACTATAGGGAACCCATCATCCTCAAGGGTAACGAAGCATTGTCACCGTGAGGAGGCACACGCACCGCCAGGGGAGTGGGATTAGACGCCGCACCAGAGCCGAAAGTTAGGTTAACCATGGTCTAGAAGGTGGATGTCTAAAGCACAAAAGTTGGAAGCAACGGTCACTAGAACCAGAGGAATGGGCACACAACGACGAAGCAGAATGGAGACTAGGGTTCAATATGGAAAGCGAAAGAGAGAAACGCAGGGGATTCGATATCAAATGAAAGAAAAACAAACACAAATGGCCTTAGATCCCGAGCACCAAAACCAAGAAATCAAGCCATCATTATCCAGTGCAGATATTGAAACGGCAGAGGCGAAACAACGCAGAACGTCAGGAAAATGCGTCATAATAATGCATGATGTCATGATGTCATTCTGAAAAGACGCATCCCAAAAGCTTGCAACTTACGAAAAGTCATGTTTTCACCTCGCCTAAAGTATCGCTATCCAACTTGCTCGCCCGACTTCATCAACAACGACAAACAGATTCCGCTCACCAAGGTCGCCCGACCTCGGCCTTAATAAGCGGAGGGACTAACTATATAGGCCAAAAATTTGCTCTTGGAGTATTTAGCATAAAATGGCATTAATGAATGCCATCGACTGAGCTCGCCTAGGACATAACGTGATTAATGGCCGAGGTGTCGATATAAGTTGTGGTCGAGATATCATAGAGATCGCAGTCAAAATATCAACAATTATCGAGGTCGAGATCGATTATTAGTGATAAGACTTGTAATGGCTAATTTGTCAGAATAAGGTATTGAAAAGGGGAATATTCTAGTGAATATTCCTCGTGTTTGTACTATTAGGATTTTCTAAGAAAATGAGCTCATATATATAGAAAGAAGAGACAATGATAAGGGCATGTAATATTTTTCTGATAAGAACACTTTTTGAGAAGAAAACTCTCTTTCGGATAAAAACACAAAGGTTGCCTTTTTATAAAGATTCTCGTTTATATTATTCCTCACTTTTCCACCAGATCCAATGATTGTTCATGCAAATCTTGGATCTATCTGTCATTCACCATTGTCAGGCAGAATATTCACCTTGTCCATTCATTATTGGGTGAATCGTTCTTTTTATTTACATAAATATCATTTATTGATATTTATTGCTAGATATATCTCATTTAATGTTCTTATTGCAAGAGTATTTCATATTTATTATCATCAATCATATGCGAACTCAGTCCCATCTATTGTGCATCCTTACGCTTAATATCTAGAGTCATTATTCTTAACTAGATTTGACCTTTCATTATATAAATTTAATAGTTTAACCGGAGATTATATTTCTTGGTTTAACATATATCATGATTGGTTTTTTCCCCCTATCATTATGCTGACAAACAGCTCCTACCACAATTGCGTTTGCTCCAACTAAATGCTCCAACAACCAGAAATAAATTCTTATAGCTACCAAAATTTACAACCAGCCCCACAAAATAAGAGACCAACACCTTCACAATTTTTCAACATAAAATTTTGAGTCACGTTGAGCGGGTTTAGATCGGTGAAATTCAAAAATAACTAGATTTACAAGTGATAATTGAAAAATAGTCATAGTTTCAAAAATAATTGAAATTTAATTATTTTTCATGTAAAGATAAATTTGAACGAAAACATTGTTCAAAATCCGAAAAATATTTCAGCATAATATACTGGAGTTCCAGTATAATATACTGAAATTCCAGCATAATATACTCGAGTTCCAGCATAATATACGGGACTTCCAACATAATATACTGGAGTTCCAGCATAATATACTAGAGTTCCAGCATAATATAGTGGTCTGGCATAATATGCTGGAAGTTCATACACAGATGCTCCAATCTCTAGTATATTATGCTGGAACTTTCTGTGTGTTGGAGTTCCAGTATAATATGCTGAAAGTTCATACACAGGTGCACCAATCTCTAGTATATTATGCTGGAACTTTTCGTATTGCAGAAAAATAGTGGCCATTTTTCAATGACTTTGCAAACGCTGGTTATTTTTTAATTATCGGTCCAAAAACTGGCTAACCCGTGCTATTTTCACGGTTAAGATATGACACATTATTTGAACTTTCTCGATCGAACCCATTAAATGATGACAAGTTTATTGATTTAATCATTTTAACCTGCCTAAACTTGACGTACTCAATCCGACATTTACCACCTTTAGGGAAGTCCTACAAGTTTAATGGAAGACTTGAAGCAATAATAAAATTATTTTCGTGTGAACTATAAGTTACGGATTCGAACCGTAAAATCACGGGATACTTTATGTACCGAGTTGTCCTTAGGTAAGTCCTACAAAGAGTGATGCAAAAAATTAAAGCTAATAAGTTACCTTTAAGCCAAAAAATGTTACTTACTCAATCATTAGAGTTGTCAATATGGACGGGGCTCGACCCAGCTCCGCCCACATGGGCTTTATTAATTGACAGATTGGGCTGGGTTAGCCCGTCATTTTGATGGGCCTTATAATAGTAAGTCCACCCCAGTCCTATGTGGGTTGCGGACCCCCACGGGCCGGCCTATCATTTTTTAAAATATAATTTTATAGTTGTTCTTTGAGTTCTAACCTAAAAAAAGATAAATATTTAAAGTTAAAAAAATCTTATTGGAAAAATTTCACAAAATTTAATAACTTTTTATACAGTTCTAATATATCACAATAAACACTAAAAAGGTAAAAGACAAGACTATATTTCATTACTAAAAGTCAAAACTCAAAACAAACTATTTAAGAGATTGTACACGACGCTTATGGGATATCCAATACATCATCTTAATCAAACACATTTGAACCCGCTTGTGAGAAGGCTGTCTTAACATCTTCACTTTCATCTTCATATGCAATATTAATTAGTTAAATATTAAGAATAATTAAATTATAAAAACTAATTAACGTTTTAAGACTTTGATCTTTTAATATGATGAGCTTAATAAAATTTAAGCTTGGGATACTCTTCTTGTTATTTTTAGTGTGATATACTTTTTATATTTTATATATTTTAAATACATATTTTTATTAGGCCCACGGTCCGACCCGGCCCGGCCTTAGTCAAGCCTCACGGGCCATGGGCTTACTCGAGCCGGATTTAAAAGCCTCATTTTTAAATGGCCTCCAAAAATTCTAGCCCAACCTTGCTAAATCATGGGCTGGGTTAGGCTGGCCCAACGAGCCAAACCCATATTGACGGCTCTATCAATCATCAGATTTATTCCTTTTTTATTGAACTTTTCATAAATCTATCATATTATTTAACTAGCTAACCTGCCGCGCCCTCCTTTTGAATTTTGTCTAATTTCATTCTCATCGTTAGGAAAAAGTTCTGGTTTTACCCTTTGATTCGCAAAGTCATCCTGATGCACTAAGTTTTTGCTATGCGTGAGGTCCGAGAAAGAACCGGATCTCAAAGATTTATTGTACATAGTCTTACTCTGAATTTCTGTAAGTGATTTTTCCATGGCTTGAACTCGTGATCACATGACAACAATTTCATCAATTATACCAAGACTCTCATTCTTACTAATAGAGCGCTAATATGACTTTGTACTATATTCATTCTACGTCTATTATTAAATTGTTAACAAATTCCGCTGTAGTGCCACAACTTTGATCGCGGTCATCATATCCTCGTTTTTTTATTTAGGCAGAATACATCAACGGACCATTAAACTTACATTTAATCTTGAATCTGTTCCATTTGAACACTTTAATCAGGCTTTTATGTGTCATTTAGACACAAAAAGGTGACGCGGTAAGGCAAGTGTTACTCACATTCGTCAAGCACGTGAAATGATCTTGAAAACGAACTCCTAGAGCTTATTGCTGGAAAATGTAACTTTTGTTGTCTAATATCAACTCCTAATTTTTCTATCGATTAAAATGTTGGAACTGATTTAGTTTTCAATTTTACGAGCTATTAAATTCGCTTCGAACGAGTGAAGGTGAATCGAAGTGTTCCTGGTGGTTTCAGAGTTTGTTGACTTTTTTTTCTTAGAGTTCGTTGACTGGTTGTATTAAAATTCCGATTTCGTCACCAATGGATTGAAGCATCTTCAAAAAATCGTTCTTGGTGATATTGACTGACTCATAAACTATAAGTAATCATTTTACTGTTGGAAATGTCAGCTCTGACATTATGTTGAACACCGACGGAGCTGGCGGAGCTTCAGTTGGCCGGAAATGAAGTTCCGGCAGTCCAAATCAGAAAAAAACCAGTGCGAAAAGCTTTCTGCTATCATGGAGAATATGTCTAAGCTTTCTCCCACTGACTTCACTAGCCAAACTCCACAACGATGCAAAAAGAAATTTCAGTTGTTCTGAGCATACAAGGTATTCGACAAAATAACACAGTAAATTCCCCACCAGTTATATAGCAACAGATTGGTGTTAAAGGACCTCTGAACTCATCTATAGTCCCTATTGATGCTGGATTGCAAGCAGATTCTCAAACAAGTGCTGATCATAATCCTTCTTCTTTAGAGCTTCAACTGGTCTGTAATGGCGGTGAGACGACACAACAGGCCATACCTCAACTCAGAAAATTAGTGAAAACACTATCTCGATCGATTTTGCGGTCGTAAAACCTGCTACCTGAGTTTGCTTCTGTCCTAGATATTTTCAGTTCAACATTTTTATCACATCGGCAAATAGAAGCAAAAATTTGAGAGCCCGTGCTCTTTTCGACATTGCACTGACAGCCTTTTTCAATCGAGCATACTGAGGAGAAATTTGGAAAAAAAAAAAAAAAAAAAAGAGACCTTGTAGCAAATCTGGATCTGTAAAGCCAGCTGAGATGGAGAAAGATTGAAGAGAATGGAAGAAGAACTTGGCGAGAACCTTTTTCTGATGGCTCTTGTTTTTCTTTTAGTTCTTTCCGTTTTGTAATTTCTTTTTCGTTTTACTTAAATCCACGTGTCTATGTTTTGTTTTACTTAATATGCGCCGAGGCGTAAGCTTGGAGGCGGAGGCGTAATGCTCATGGATCTTTAAAATTTTTAATTTATAAATTAATAAAATAATATAAAAACAAAAAATATAAATTAAAAATTAAAAATTAAAAGAAAATTAAAGGAACTCATAGAAAAATAATATCTAGCATGATTTTTAAGTATAACTAATGCATACAAATAACGTATAACGTCTTTAACTTTCAAATAATTAAAAACTTACAATTTCTTTAAAAAATTATCAAACTCCACATTTTATCTTCCTAAAAGTAAATAATTAATAAAATCTTATTAGTACGATAATTAAAATATTACTCCTTCATGAATAAATACAAATTAGTTTAAGATATCAAATTAATAAAAGTGTATAACAAGGAGGGACAAATGAACTAAGACACGTCCAATAACAAGTGAATATATAAATTCGCAATACTATGTCTCGTTATTAGAGTTATGCTCAATTTTCATATTTCTATCGATGAATAGAACTTTTATCATTAATTTGTTAAAGAATTTTAAAGGTTAACGATATTAATTAGGAAATCTGACACGTGATTTGCGTTAGAACTGTTAGGCGAGCCCCGAGCGTTGGGCGTTAGGCGTGTTTAGGGCGCACGGTCGGGCGCTTGGGGCGTAAGCCTCACAGAACTAAGCCCCATACATGAGTCCCATGGCGTTTTGCAAGTGCCCCGCCCAGGGGCGAGCCCCGGGCAAATCCTAAAAATGCCTTTTAAAACACTGATTGGAACAATATCTGTAGATTGTTAAATTTAATTCAGTATTGGGTGAAGTGAGTAAAATTCGGAAGGAAAAAAAATAAACACAGATCAAGAACTCAATTAGTCAATTTAGCTGTAAAGAGAGATGCAAATATCTTAGGAAGCAATAATTGAGAATATTGCAGAGCTAACATATGCATCCTAAATGTTATTTTCAATCTGACTCATTCTCATGTGCATAATATATTCATTTTCTCTTTCTTGTTCCCTATTGGTTTTTATTTTTTTTAATGACCATTTGGTTTCCATACACGCGCCAATTAATCTAGATTTGCACTAATTAAGGGCAAATAAAATGAAGAAACACTATTTACGAGGAGGTTTTTTAATTTTTACTCTCTCCGTTCACTTTTACTTGGCACGTTTTGGTTTTTCACGCTCTTAAGAAATAATAAATAAAGTGCATAATTTATCGTGATACACATATTAATTGATGCATATTTTATTGAATTTGAGAAAATAATTTAAAATGAGTAATAAATATTGTGGGTATAATAGAAAAAAAAATTATCTTCTCTTATTATGTTTAAAGTGACAAGTAAAAATGAAAAGTTATTTTAAATATACCTGTCAAGTAAAAGTGAACGGAGGGAGGGAGTATTCTAACTCAAAACTTCTAATTAAAGAAGAGGAATCACGTCAATCTCATCACACACATCGGTAATTCTATTGGTTTTCCTCACTTCTCGATTTGTCTGCGATTATTTATGCACACAAATACTCATCTAACATTAGCACATGGAATCACATTTTAATACCCTCTTTTTCTTCTCCCCTCTTTTTTTTTTTTATTTTTTTATTTTCTTATTTTTTGTTGAGACGGTGCAATAAAATTTAGACTTAATCTTTTTTGTCACAAGCTAGTTTGGATACCGTCACTCATACTCCTGTCTAAAAATACAAAAATAAATAATACGGAATATGAAATATTCATTTTATAGCTAACAAACTTACGATTACAACAATATATAAATGATCCTAAATAAGCCTTTAACTTTCATACACACATTTATCACCTAAAAAAAACACAGATAATTTTAACATAATAAGTTAAATTAGTTCCTAGAGACAAGATAGACAAATTGTTAGAACATGTTAAATTACGCTAATAATGTAAAAATGTTACACCATCACAATCTATAGGCTAAGCTAAATTCAAAAAATAAATATATAAACACTACCACTCAATGTTATGCTTCCTAGCTAGTAAAAGAAGAAGAAAAGCTACAAAAATTTCAGAAAGAGAAAAACTGTTAAATGCTCTTTCTTCTTTGTATCCTAAAATGTTAAAACAAATAAAAACAAGGAAAAAAAAAGAGGAATGTCATTGATGTACTTTATTTCCAATAGGATTTGAAGAACTTCGAGGCCTTTTCCTTAAACCATTTTCCACAGCTTTCTCATGCTCGACAATTGCTCCATTGACTTTTCCAATATTAGTAGAAATTGAAGTGAAAGAAACCATTAATTTTCTTGAATATTGAAGTGAAAATGGCTTAGCAGAAACCATGAATAAATGAGAGAAAAATAAGGTTAAAGTAAGAAGAAATAATGTTTTATGACTGTTTTCCATAGGGGGAACTTTAGTTTCAAAGAAGGAAAGCAATGAAAACTCAGATGAAAAATGGAGATAAGTATATTTAGTGTACAAGAAAAAACTGGTTTATAAGAATGGAATTGGAAATCCATGGCTTGATAGTCAAGCTATGCCTTGTGATTAAGTCTGACAAAACATGTGTCAATGGATAAAATATAAGAAAATGAATGTAATAGTTAAAGGGTGGTCCTTATTTTTAAGGCAAAAGTTGCCTCCACACCTAGGACAAATCAATAATCCCGAATTCGATATTTAAATTGCATTTAAGTTCTTACTGATGAATTCATTATAATTCTTAGTTATAGGTCCGATTTTAATGTTTTAAAAAATGTTAAAGATTTTTTCACACATATATCTATATTTCATGTTAAAAATATTGAGTTCGGTTGAACCTGTTGATTATTTGCTGCATCCGTCACTACTTGTGAAGAAAGCTCTAGACTATAATTAGTAACCTTCTTGTTAATATTCAGAAACTTGACTTAGAAGAGAGGGGAATTCTTATTTTTTTTCTCTTTACTTTGTTGTTTAATAGGATAGGACTTAGAAGCAGCAAAACATGTGAGAGCTGATTTGACTAATATTTAGTAGATCTGATCTTTGATTCAAAGCAATCTTCTAAAGTTTTAAGACTATAAAGAACATGCTCATGTGACTTTTCACAAGACAACAACACATTAGTCACTTTCATTTTTGTCCTTTGCTTGTATTAATTTAAGCATTTGATCGGAGGTTTTCAAGTGTCAAACAAACACAGCTAAGGTTAGTTGGGGAAGATGTAAGCATGCATGCTCTTAAACAGTAGTAACAATTACCAGAATCAGATATGTCTTTTATTAGCAGGGGTATCTTGAAAAAACGGTAAAGTTATCTCTGTGTGACCTATAGATCACGAGTTCGAGCTGTGAAAACAGCCACCAATGCTTGCATTAGGATACGTTATCTACATCACACCCTTAGGGTGCAGCCCTTCCCAAGACCATGGTCGAAGCTACAGTCTTATAAAGGTGATCAATCGACCATCCTTCGTCAGAAAATTCCAATGTATATATAGATAAAATATTAGATTTTAGAAGTATATAACATATATTGAATACTCTTTGTCGGAATTTGTTTTTGACTTCTTTCAAGTTTGAACAATCTTAGAAAAATTTCTGATTTCGCCGCTGTCCAAGACCCAATGCGATGTTCACCGAATTGCCCTTTAGATACGTCTTTTATTAGGATAAATTGAATTGGTTGTATCATGTGCAACGTCCATCGAGTGATTTTAATCGATCAGGGAAAAATGGTAGCCTCGGGAGAGCTTCAATCAACAAAGATAAAGTAAAAAGCTCTTTCTTTCCATTATGAACAACATGCAACTTTGCCGTAAAAATTGCACGGGCGCCCTATTTGGTCGCCTCCATTTAATATATACCCATTTTTTAAAAAGTTTTAACTTGTACCCACTTTTTAAATAATTTCGGGTCTCTTTCTCCTCCTCCTTCGTTTTCTTCTTCTCCTCCTCCTCTTCCTTCTTCTTCGGGTGACAATGATTTTATATGGTAGTTGTTGATACACCACATATTTTTGTACGTGAGAGTACATCATAAGTCAATTGATGTAAGCTCAGAAATGAGATCGTCTTTGAAAATATATAAAGTAGGTTAATCATGTTATCTTGGAGGTTACAAATCTTTAAGATCATGGATAACAACAACCAAGAGGGTTGAAAGGCTTAGGAGCTATAAGCAAATTAAAGAAAATAAGTTTCGTCGAATGTCGACAAGTTGGGAATGTTATAACATGTACTTTTGGGGTGATATTAGGGTTCTTAACATGATAAGTAGGTTATATTATGAGTTATTTTAGTCGTATGATAGTCGTGTGTTACATTTTGAAGTCAAGCGAGTTTTGGAACAAAAGTTGGCAAAGGTCATCACAAGTTATATTCATAATGTGCTGAATATTAGGTCAAATATAGCAGAGTTTTTATCCTAATATACTTGGAATTACAGAATGATTCATATATAAAATTGAAGATCTACGAGTCTAGTTTCTAACGAATTAAACCGTTCATCTAAACGACATCGGAGTAGAGAGATATTTGCAGTTTCATGAGACTGCACATACTGCATAGGTAACAAATAGGTGGGTCACTAAAGCTTTTTGAAAAATACCTTTCGTGTATTATATGAGGTCTTTTTAGGACATATTATATACAAAATTGAATGTCTTAGAATTTAGTTTCCAACTCTTTTAACCGTTCGTTCATACGACATACGGATAAAAAGATATAAGCGCTGGAAGAAGGGCCAATGCTAGGGTGCCAAGTAGCACCTTTTTGACTTTTCAACAAAATGGATATTTATATCTCTTATGTTGTCTCTTTCTTCATCTTTTCAGAAACCACGACCAAATAAGACCCATAAACTTACCCTTAATCTCTCTATAAGGGTTTCAAAGAAGATTAACATCCCGGGTACGAAATCAAGAAGTGATAACATTAGAACGATCCCTACGACGTAAGTATCGCTATATCGTCTCTCTTTTTCTTTGTAGTTTGAGTTTTGGAAGGTATTTAATAGTTAATAAAATTCCTACTTTCTGTATTCAAGATTTTAAATATCAAGGAAGGTTGATAAATTCGTTTCCTAATAGTTAGAACTCACGGGACGGTGATCGAAAACCGTGAGTTCGAGTTATTCGACTTGCAGTGGACTGTTTTATGGGTTATTTCGTGTTGTTTTTGAGCTGTCTATTTTGCTACTGTTTAATGGATTTTTGGAGAAGAAATAGTATGGATAAATACCACATAATGGCAAAATGGTGGATTAGTCATTCTTTGTAACATTTTCGGGGTGTTTGACACTACTATAGTTGTCGTTTTGGGTATGAAGTAATTGGGGTGAGTTTGGATGTTGTAAGCTAAATATAACATGGATTTAGACTTCAATCCACTGTAGGAGGTAATTATATTGTGTTCTTGCATGTGCTTAAGGTTATCTTATGTTGATTAAGTTAAATGGATGGGCTAGACATCAACTAGTAAATAAAGTTGCTAATTGAGGATAATTGGAGTTATGGATTAGTTTCTTTGTTATAAATATATGGCATAAGTATGGAATCATTGATGAATAAATTCATTATCATGTTAATGATACTGTTAAGTTAAATTAAGAAGTCTATGAGGGGTGATATGGGATATACAGGTTTCAATCGGAGCTTGCCGCTCGTCGTGAAGTAGTTGTGACTTGTTGTTGTTATATGGTGTCTTGTTATTGATAATTATGTATTGCTGTATTGATTCAGTCATTGTTGTTGGTATATGGTATTGGAGGAGGCTCTTGTTACAGGAGAGATGCTGCCCAAATTTACATAAGCGAGCTACTAGTTTAAGTTACGAACTTAGCCTTTATTCAACACTGATTTTGAATCTCTATATGCTATGGTAGATTGAGTTGAGTTGTTTGAAGAATTGCTTGGAAGGTATTAAGGACTCAATGGAGTTAAGGTATGTTAAGTCTTATCCCTTCTTTTTATTTGACATGATCCATATGATGCAACAAAACGAGCAAGCACGCAACTTTCACAAATGATTTTATTCTTAGAAGTACTAGGGGTACCTATGTTCTTGATTACCCATGTGTCCTATTATTCTATCTTCTGTTTATGGGTCTCGGAAAATACATAAGTTGATAAAGTTTAATTCATGATATTAACCGAAGGCATATTGATCTCATGACATTCCGAAAGATCTTATTGACTTACTTCATTATGCATTACATTCATTTATACATGTATATTGGCCCATGACCAGATGGCATTATATACGCGTATAGTATATGTATATGGGGTATGGAAAAAGGTTATAGCGTTATATACGCACCACCACCTGATCAGCTGGTCTACGTTGATGATTTCGCCCACAGAGGCCGAGATGATATAATGGGATGCCCTCAGAGGCTTAATGATATTATCTACGCATATACTTATGCATGATGTGACATTTATATGCATATGCATGACATTATAAATGTTTCATGATTCACAGAGCTATTCAGACTTACGGGTTGAGTTCTTTACTCCATATTTCTTTCATGTTTTGTATATACTGCTTTCTGTCATACCTCTTTTCTACCCCCCCCCCCCCCCCCNTATGTGTTTTATTTTATGGATTGTGGGTTAAAGAGTTTCTCCAATTGAAGTGACAAATTTGAATAGGAATTATTCTATTTACAGAGTCGCCACTTGGAATTGATTTTTCGGTGTTCCAAGTCACCTTTTATTTGAATACCTAATCAAATGAAGGTTTGACTCTATTATTAATTGGTCTGCAAAAATAAAATCCGAGTAAGGAATTATGTTGACTGGGGAGAAGGTGTAAGGCATTCCCCGAGTCCTGTGGTTCTAGCACGGTCGCTTTATTGACTTAAGCTTTGCTTGAATTTATGTTGGATAAACTGTGTTTTATTTGGATTTTCATGTTTTATCTATCCACTTTTAATTATTAAAATTATTAAAGAAAAGATTCGAATAAAATTGTCCTAACCGCACTACGCAAACGAATGTGTGACCGAGATATATTTTATTGATTTTGTCATAACCGCGCTACGCAAGCGAATCCGCAGTCATGACGAGGATTATTAGTACGTTATTACTTTTGGAGAAAATTACTACATTCAAATAAAATAATTTTGAAATTTATTAAAAGTAACTATCGCGCTACGTAAATGAATCCGCGAGTTTAGCAATGGATTTATTAAATTAAAAATTAACTAAAACTAACGAGTATGGTATGACATTATTGAATTAAATTATTGAATGTTAAACATCACGTTACACAAGCGATTCCATGAAGTTAAAGCACGCCTACTAATTGCCTAGTGTCTAAATTAATTAAAAAGCGCTTCTTTTTTATTTATTACGTGTTCGACTAGAAAAATAAATATTATTATTAAAACTAATTTCTAACTAATGCAAGACATTAAACCCGGGTAAGCTTATGTTAAACTTTCATGGTATTAGGTCACTTATTTTATTTAACAAAAGATAATATATTGATTTTTAAAAAAATGCCCATCTTACTTTCTATTGTCATTGGGCCTATAAATTTTAGCTTATTTGTCCCATATTGCTTAAGAGCTTCGATGACCAAGACAACACAAAATAACAAGTATTCTTCTAAGCCCAAATTGCTTCTTACATTGATGTCCAAACTAAAACTTATTTTTTGATAAAAGAAACTTACATGCTAATTATTATCTTTTATCTTCTTAACCAACTATTTCTTAAGGACTAACATAATATTTCTACTCATCTATACCAACATGGCACTAATCAAACTACACCCATTAGCAACATAAAAACTACGACTAAATATAAAAACTACAAAACAAAAGGGTAATACTTTAATGCTAAAGAGAAGAACTATATTAAGTATAACATTATCTTTGACTATAATTCAAAGCATCAAAATATTTGAAGCTAGAAATGTTTCTTAGATAATTATACATGAACCATGAAAGTAACTCACGGAAAAGAGCACAAACTAAACAAACATGGTTAAAAGTGGGGTCTTTATCTTTTCCTTAAACTAAGTAATCTTAACAGAATACAATTTCAATCACATATATAAAGAAGAAAACGATAATTTAACTAATTTGTAACATATTTACATGATGATAACACTAATATAACATTCATCTTGAAACGAAATCAGATCTAACATGTTCCATCAACCAAACCGGGATCAAATCCTTCTTATTATCATCAAGAATCTACAATATAAGAATTTAAAAGTTACATGATTTGTAGAATAATAAACTACAGCAGTGCAACAATAAAAAATTCAGCAGCAAATACAGTAGAAACAACAGCAACTCAAGTGTTAAGACAGCCCAGAAAACTCAACAAAGATGCTTGAAACTGGTAGCTATCAACTTCACAAATTGCCTAAGGGATCTTTCTATTTTTCTCAAAATATTTGCACTCAAATAATCCTCACAAAACTCTGAAATTTCAGCTTGTTATATGTATTAAGCTGCTGATTTTTCTCAAAGATATATATCTTTAAGCAACTCTCCAAGATGTGTCTTAGTGTAAGATAGAGTGTGTGTCCTCTTTAGTGAGTAAGGATAGCCCTTTAAATAGCCAAATAAATTAGATTTTTTGGACAGATTTTAGTTCACCAAAAGTCTGTCCAAAAGACTGACTTTGTGTGCTAAACACTGTTCAAAAGCTATCAAAAGGTATTGTATTTGTCACCACACAATGACTTTTGAGTTTTGCACTCCAAAGTTTTTACATAGTAAAAACAACCAAACTTGTACTATTCCTTCTTTAATTTCATCTTTTATCAACACAAAATTCAAATACTCAAACCCAATAAAAATAAATTCACTAAGCACTTGAAACTTTTATCATAAACTATCATGACTAAGCGAATAGCTATTTCAAAACTAATGAATAACTAATTATCAGTGATTAATAACTATGAACGACTAAGCTAACATAGATTAAACACAACTAATAATAAAAATATAAATAATAATAATAAAAATAAATAAATAAAAAATCATAAATTATGCTAGACATAAACTAAATACAATACAATTAGAAAAAATAGACAAAGCAAACGAGAATAGGGGTATACCAAACGAGGGCGTTCAGGGTGTCGCCGGATTTTTAGTTGCCGGATTTTCGGGATGGAATTGACATCAATTGGTAGGTATTGATGAGCTCTATCCGTTGATGCTGGTATTGTGGGGTGGTACTGGCTGGAACTTCAAGATTTTGGACAAAAAAGTGGAGGCTAAAGTTTCCTAGATCTAAAATACAAGGAGTTTGAGGGGGTTTTGAAGGATTTGGTTTAGACATATAGAAAGAAAAGGTTGTGGAGATTACATGGTGTGAATTTGGGGGTGTTTGGAAGTTGGCCGCCGGCGGTGGGCGATTTCGGACGGCGGTGGCGGCAGCGGAGAGAAGAGAAAGAAGAGAGAGAGTGTGAAGAGAGAAAGAGTTATGCGAAAATGAGAGAATTTTTCAGATTGTTTAGGCTTTAAATACCTCTTGAGATATCAAATATGGACCATTAGATCAATGGGTGATCAATGGGTGAGATTTGATCTTGGATCACTTAATGAAACGACGTAGTTTTGAGGCAAAACTATGTCATTTCAGACCCTTTCAAGGGCAGCCCCTTATCTTGCACTTTTGGCCACTTTCTCTTTCAAATTTAGCCCAATTTCTTCCTTAATCCTACTTATTAAATTAAATTTATACAAATAAATAAATTAAGTAAGTAACTTATTCCAATGATCAATTAACGAGATTAATTCACCAATTGAATAGTTAGTTAATTCCTAAAATGACAAATGAAGAAAGAACTATTTTTGGTATTTTTATGATAGGAAATATGCAATCAAAGACACAAAAATTGGAAAAATAATTAAAGTAACAAAACATTAATGACTTCAGGAGGTGTTAAAATAGTGCAAAAATTAGGTATTCACAGATGCCCCTCTTTGCTCGAGAACATGAAGAGTTTTCGTGCAAATAAAAGTGAATGTCGTGGCTAAATTTTGCTCACATATCACTCCAATGAAAGCATTTTTTGAAAAATGGTGACCGAAACCTGCTTCCGAGGTTGCCTACATATCCTTGTTTAGAGGAATCAGGTCAGTGTAGTTCTGGAAATATTTGGTAGCTGGGACTACCGGACACTAGATTTAAGACTGTTGTTGCTGCTGCTGTTGTTGCTGTTACTGTTACTTGCTGCATACATCAAAAGGAAAAGAGAGGAGAACTACATATGTCTGCAAACTAAGAGTTATAAAATTTGTAATCTATGTGTCTTGTGGAGTCAAATATTGATTCTTGACCCGCTCACTTGTGTTAGCCTTAGACTGGATCTTGATACTCTTGGAAGAAAAGATTGTGGCTTATTCTCGGTCACTCGCCTTCCTGATTCAAAGTTGAGAAGATGAATCTTGAGATGCTGGGTCGGTGACACATTATCAAAACTAACTCCAACAATCTTGTGATCGAAAGATTTCTTTCTTCTGATGAGAAACTGAAACCGCAAGCTTTAATCGTCATAACATGTGCTCTACGGCAGGACCTGCAAAGCCATCAAAGACAAACAAAACGAACAAAAATTTTTGCCCCGGTTTGGCACTGAGAAAATTTTGTGAGTTATGGGGTAAAGCTGCAGATCAACTTATTTTATTTGAAAGATGCAAAAATGAAACTAAAGGCTTCGAAAAGGATGTTCTTATCTTAGGTGTAAAATTGATATAACTTGGACTTAGGAGGTGCGTGTCCCATGGGTAGCATTGGAATGACTGTGAGATTGAAGGACTCGAACTAGGAATTACGTCTCCTTAGATTAATGACTCATATTAGGAAGTGTATCTCCTATTAGAATGAACACGGTTGACTCAAGCTAGGAAGTGTGTCTCCTACCAGTGAGGTTGAAGGACTTGGACTAGGAAGTGCGTCTCCTAGGATTGGTGGTTTGGATTAGAAAGTGTGTCTCCAATTGGAATGACTCAAGCTAGGAAGTGCGTCTCCTACAAGTGAGGTTGAAGGACTTAGACTGGGAAGTACGTCTCCTAGGATTGGTAGTTTGGACTAGTAAGTGCGTCAACTATTGGAATGACTCAAACTAGGAAATCTGTCTCCTACGAATGAGGTTGAAAGACTCACACTAGGAAATGCGTCTCCTAGGATTAATGGTTCAGATTAGGAAGTGCGTCACCTATTGGAATGACTCAAACTAGGAAGTGAGTCTCCTACGAGTGAGGTTGAAAGACTCGGACTAGGAAGTGTGTCTCCTAGTATTAATGGTTCAGATTAGGAAGTGTGTCTCCTTTTGGAATGACTCAAACTAGGACGTGCATCTCCTACAAGTGAGGTTGAAAGACTTGGACTAGGAAGTGCGTCTCCTAAGATTAATGGTTCAGATTAGGAAGTGTGTCTCCTATTGGAATGACTCAAACTAGGAAGTGCGTCTCCTACGAGTGAGGTTGAAAGACTTGGACTAGGAAGTGCGTCTCCTAGGATTGGTGGTTTGGATTAGGAAGTGTGTCTCCAATTGGAATGACTCAAGCTAGGAAGTGTGTCTCCTACGAATGAGGTTGAAAGACTTGGAGGGAATGTAACCAGGGGTTGGCGCCCTGTATCACTGAGAAAGAATGTAACCGGGGGTTAGCACCTTGTATCACTAAGAAAGAATATAACTAGGGGTTGGCGCCCTGTATCACTGAGGATTAATGTAACCAGGGGTTGGTGCCTTTTATCACTAACAAAGAATCTAACCAGGGGTTGGCGCCCCGTATCACTAAGGAGGAATATAATCAAGGGTTTGCGGCCAAACTAGGAAGTGTGTCTCATACGAGTGAGGTTGAAAGACTTGGAGGGAATGTAACCATGGGTTGGCGCCCTGTATCACTGAGAACGAATGTAACCAGGGGTTGGTGCCCTGTATTACTAACAAAGAATGTAACCAGAAGTTGGCACCCTGTATCACTAAGGGGGAATATAATCAAGGGTTGGCGCCCAAACTAGGAAGTGCGTCTCCTACGAGTAAGGTTGAAATACTTGGAGGGAATGTAACCATGGGTTGGCGCTCTGTATTATTGAGAATGAATGTAACCAGGGGTTAGCGCCCTGTATCACTAACAAAGAATGTAACCAGGGGTTGGCGCCTTATATCACTAAGGGGGAATATAATCAAGGGTTGGCGCCCAAACTAGGAAGTGTGTCTCCTACGAGTGAGGTTGAAAGACTTGGAGGGAATGTAACCAGGGGTTAGCGCCCTGTATCACTGAGAATGAATGTAACTAGGGGTTGGCACCCTGTATCACTAACAAAGAATATAACCAGGGGTTGGCGCCCTGTATCACTAAGGAGGAATATAATCAAATGTTGGCGCCATGTATCAGTGAGAAAGAATGTAACCAGGGGTTAGTACCCTATATTACTAAGAGAGAATATAGCCAGGGATTGGCACCATTTATCGCTGAGAGAATGTAACCAAGGGATGGCGCCTTGTATCACTTAGAGAGAAAATAACCAGGGATAGGATACCTTGTATTAAAGTGGAACCTCACTAAGGATTAGTGTACCTTAGGTTGGAAAATACAGCTAGGAATTGGTGTACCCTATACTGAACATGCGACCAGGGTGTGGTATGCCCCATATAAAAAATGGGACCTCAACTAAGGACTGATGTACCTTATGCTGGAAAATGCAGTGGTTGATGATATAATTATGGGCATGCCTAGAAATAAGAAGTAGAGTCTTTGAAGAACTTACCTTTGGTGACATTCGTACTTTGAGAACTTCATTTCTACGCTACTTTGTTTCCTGCTTCAAACAAAACAAGATTTGTGAGTTTAATAGTGGTGGTCGATTTGTGGCCTTGCTGCCCTGAGTAGTTTGAATTTGCGGCCACCTTGCCGAAGAAGAATCGATTCTTTCAGTGCGATACCGAGTTGCTCGGATACTCTGTATTGCTTTCTGAAAATCTTGGCTTTCCATCGTTGCCCCCGACTATTTTCATACCCGAATATCTAAGGTGTTGTTGAGCCTTGTCTATAAAGCAAGTCTTCACTTTGGAGGTTTGTTTCCTTTAAAAATCAAACTTGATTATCTTGCACCTGATATTAGTTTGTGTCTGTGGTGCTATCAGCTTTGCCCATGAAGCAAGTCTTGCTTAGTGACCTTTTCAATTTCTTTAAAACACTTTGTTAGGCTTATCAGAGGACATCAGAGTTGGATTTGTGCCTTTGTCAATGACGTGTATGCCCTACCTCATTTGTTTTGCACTTTCGGGGAACGGTGACCAATTTTGTGGCCCTTTCTTTGTTGGATTCTAAGCAAATAGACCAGCAAATTTTTCTCTTTGGAACTTTCGTCTGCATGAAACCTCAGATCTTGTTTAATCTCAACAACTTATTGTGCATGTTACCTTCTGGATATGTCCTCTTTGATGTGCTAGGATAGAACTTGTTTTGAATATTTAGAAAGCTCGTAACAGATTTTGCAATCATTTCTCATTTGTTTTTACAAAACCTGACTCAAAATAATAATGCAAATGAATAAAATGACGCGATGTGAAAATGAGAAAGAATAGTATTTAACTGAAAATGCCACTTTACGAGGAGAGAAACATAGAATGGGCTCTTTTGAATATAGTAGCCAAACTTTAATAATCATGATATGCATTTTGGATTGAGCGGCCAAATCTATCCAGCCAATCTACACTTTCTACTTGTTGTTCTCTTTCGTCTTTGAAGTTGGCCTCTTTGTGCCAATCATTTGCATAAAATCATAGCTCACCTTCAACCGGTAGTGCCCCGGAAGGTTTTCACTAACCGATATCTCTCATTTATTTATCTCTACTTACCATCACCTTATAGTGCCCATGAGAGTTTTCACTAGTAAGACTTTCTCATTTTTTTTTCTTTTTTTGCTTTCTTGTGTGAGAAACTTGACATTGTTCTATGCTGTGTGACAATTGTTTCTTATTATGTACTTCGCTTGGCATTCTTAGAGATTAATTGGGAGGTCTTTATTTGGATGACTTTTGGATAGGGTTAGAAAGAAAGGGTTGTATGAGGGCTCAAAATAGACTCAAGATGATGGGGTTGTATACTTACAACTCTTGGAATCGACTCTTCATAAAAACATTTAAAAAAAAACTCCTGCCCCAGTTTCAGATACTGAGGAATTTTTATTTTTGATTTGATTGGACTGAACCCTAGTATAGAGTTGCCTACGTATCCTTTAAAGGAATCAAGTCAAACGTAATTCAAACTAACACGAAAGATTTCTTTGTTGCTTTTCTTTTCATTTTTTATTTTTTTTCTTTTCCTTTTCTTCTCTTTTGTTTTTTAATAAAATTGTCCTAGCTCCTATTTTCTGGTGGCATGGATATTCAATTTTATTTTTTGACTCTATGCTTGATTCCAAAAGAAGGAGGTTAAAGAAAAATAAAACAAGCTCAAAAAGGGTGACGAAGGATATAAAGTGTTTGGGTAGCAGAAAAAATAGCCTCCCAGCCTCAAGAATGCCAAACATACTATCTCTTCTCAGGTTCGGCATTGATAGACATGACTATCTTCTTGGTTTTTCTAGTTGTACAGTTCCGTAGTCAATACCATGTTCGCAACAAATGACCTTTGACAAATTGGAGCCACATTTTCTTGGTCTTTTCCTTGATGTGAAATGATACATTTCAGTACAAACTAATCCATTTTAAATTCCTTGGAATGCACCTTCTTTGGAGATTTGGGTCATCTTCCAAGATATGATTAGATTATGGCAGGCCGTGGCCAAAGAGCCTTTCATCGATTAGTCCAACAAAACTTCAACCCATTCAAATATCCTTAAGTCGGATTTTTATGATAGGTTGAGATGGAGATCTTTAACCTCTACGGATATAACTATTTTGGTTCCTCGTGAACCTGACACGGGCTTTTCATCAAAGTTTTTCAGCCTTTTCCTTATCTTTATAGTGCTTTTTCTCGATTTAATTCAAGACTGGACAGGCTTTCTAAAATCTAGTCGAAAACTCTGCATGCATGTCATGTCACTGAAATTGGCGTGAAAAGAACTATATATACAAGAAGAATTAAACACAATGGATAAAATGACACAAAATAAAAAGTTGCATTTTATTGATTAAAGGATAGAGAGGTTTGATGCAATGACAAACAAACAACATCTGAATCACAACCTCGAAGCAATCCATATGATAGAAATTATGACAAAATAAATTACCAAGACTTCTTTCCGGCAAGGAGGGGAGTGACTTTCCAATTACCAAGCTTCACATCTTAGCTACACACTTGCATATCAGCATTACTACTGAATTTAATAAGATTGCTTTGGAATCAACATTCAAATTTTGACTTTTTGGTCAAACCGCTCCCCAATATTAGCTAACGGATTTCAGGACTGGCGGCATGAGAAATTTCATAGCAACCAAGTTGTCAAAAGACTTGGAAGAATTCTAATGTCTTTAACATCACAGATCGTCTCACACAAAGCATGCCCAATTGCTCAAACTTGATAAAGGTCAACCAGCATTTTCCTCTTCTTTTCACCACCAAACTGTGTACTTGCCTTTTCGTGACCTTAGTCGAATCAACAATAGCGATGCTTATTCCCTTGGTTGAGAAAATGATAAAGTGATCCTGGATTGTTTTCGTGATTCACCATTGCAAACCGATAAACCGATCACCTTTAACTAGCTTTTATTTAAAAACAACAAGAATGATAGAATGAACACATTTTTTTTGCTCTTTGTTTTTTTTTTTTCAAAATTATTTGATCGAACCTGATGCGGGTTGCCTACGTATCATGTGGGAACATGAATCAGATCTTGCGTAGTTCATGGAGGATCAGTAATAAAGTAAATAAACTCACTCTTTTTTACTCATATATAAATAACCCTACGAAACCTCCTAGCAAGGAAAATATTTTGGATTTTGTTTTGTTGAAAGAAAACTTCTAAAGAAAGATTTTTATTTTTATTTCGCCTTTTTTGTTTTGTTATTGTTTTTGGAATCTTCGAAAGAAAGACTTAAAAAAAAAAATATATATATATATATATATATATTGGATTTTGATTTTTTTTTTTTGTAAATTTAAAAAGTCAGAAAATATTTTTTGGATTTTAATTTTTTTTTTTTTAATTTTGGGAGAAAGACTTTTTTTTTAAAAAAGAAGAAAATATTTTTGGATTTTTGGATTTGACGTCTCAAAGAAAAACTTTCAAAGAAGGAATTAAAGGAAAATATGTTTTTGTATTTTTAAAAATTGGAGGCCGGAACCGATGAGGTTTGCCTACGTATCTCACTTTCGGTGAAAATTAGACCCGCGTAATTCGGTTAAAATCGACTATGTTCTTCTTTTTTTTGTTTATGAAAATCAATCTTTAAAAACCATATGCACTAGACCACATCATTTTTTCTCTGTTCGTTCAACTGATTTATGCTAATGTTGGTCGACATGCAAGCCTCCCAAATAATGCAACAAGTAACATATAACATGACATAATGGTCTCAACAAAGCCTGTCCTAAAACGGAACTCGGCCCATGTGTCGAGCGCTGCTAAGTCAAATGCACATGATGCGAATAAAGCATAGCCTACTAGGGATATTCATTGTTTGTGACTTCTTTTTCTAAGTTTATAAATCCTAAAAGAGATAGTATCTAGACCTGGCTTACCCGGGTGGACAACCCGAGCCGAGGAGCGTCAAGCGTCACCAGTAGTAGAACAGCACTGGCTAGCTAACGGCTCTCCCGCCTAAACATGTGTGACTAAATCCTTCACCAGAAGCTGGTAGGTTAACTGGCTTTATCTCAAGACAGAATTTTTGTGATGCCGGTAGGCAAACACAACATAACTAATTATCACAAGACTCAGTGGGATGCGAGAGAGGATACAATTTATATGTACAGTTCAACAATATCAAGACAGTAAAAAGTGGACAAGCAGCACATTAGTCCCAAATAAATCACAATATATACAAAAATTAATAAAGCCAAATAAAGTTAATGTACAAGCCCGAATTTTTGAAATCTCCAGCAGAGTTGTCGGAGCTGTCACACCCCTTTTCTACCCACCAAAAGATATATGTATTTTATTTTATGGATTATTGGTTAAAGAGTTTCTCCAATTGAAGTGACAAATTTGAATAGGAATTATTCTATTTACAGAGTCGTCACTTGGAATTGATTATTCGGTCTTCCAAGTCACCTTTTATTTGAATCCCTAATCAAAGGAAGGTTTGACTCTATTATTAATTAGTCTGCGAAAATAAAATTCGAGTAAGGAATTATGTTGACTGGGGAGAAGATGTAAGGCATTCCCCGAGTCCCGTGGTTCTAGCACGGTCGCTTTATTGACTTAAACTTTGCTTGAATTTATGTTGGATAAACTGTGTTTTATTTAGATTTTCATATTTTATCTATCTACTTTTAATTATTAAAATTATTAAAGAAAAAATTTGAATACAATTGTCCTAACCGCACTATGCAAATGAATGTGTGACTGAGATATATTTTATTGATTTTGTCATAACCGCGCTACGCAAGCGGATCCGCAGTCATGACGAGGATTATTAGTACGTTATTACTTTTGGAGAAAATTACTACATTCGAAGAAAATAATTTTGAAATTTATTAAAAGTTAACTATCGCGCTACGCAAACGAATCCGCGAGTTTAGCAATGGATTTATTAAATTAAAAATTAACTAAAACTAACGAGTACGGTATAACATTATTGAATTAAATTATTGAATGCTAAACATCACGTTACGCAAGCGATTCCATGAAGTTAAAGCACGCCTACTAATTGCCTAGCGTCTAAATTAATTAAAAAGCGCTTCTTTTTTATTTATTACTTGTTCGACTGAAAAGAAAATATTATTATTAAAAATAATTTCTAACTAATGCAAGACATTAAACCCGGGTAAGCTTATGTTAAACTTTCATGGTATTGGGCCACTTATTTTATTTAACAAAAGACAATTTATTGATTTTAAAGAAAATGCACATCTTACTTTCTATTGTTATTGGGCCTACAAATTTTAGCTTATTTGTCCGATATTGCTTAAAAGCCTCGATGACCAAGACAACACAAAATAACAAGTATTCTTCTAAGCCCAAATTGCTTCTTACACTGATATCCAAACTAAAAATTATTTTTTCATAAAAGAAACTTACATGCTAATTATTATCATTTATCTTCTTAACCAACTATTTCTTAAGGACTAACATAATATTTCTACTCAATTACACCAACATGGCACTAATCAAACTACACCCATTAGCAACATAAAAACCACGACTAAATATAAAAACTACAAATAAATGGTAATACTTTAATGCTAAAGAGAAGAACTATATTAAGTATAACATTATGTTGACTATAATTCAAAGCATCAAAGCATTTGAAGCTAGAAGTCTTTCTTAGATAATTATACATGAACTATGAAAGTAACTCACGGAAAAGAGCCCAAACTAAATAAACATGATTAAAAGTGGGGTGTTTATCTTTTCCTTAAACTAAGTAATCTTAACAGAATGCAATTTCAATAACATATATAAAGAAGAAAACAATAATTTAACTAATTTTTAACAGATTTACATGATAATAACACTAATATAACATTCATCTTGAAACAAAATCAGATCTAACATGTTTCATCAACCAAACCGGGATCAAATCATTCTTATTATCATCAAGAATCTACAATATAAGAATTTGAAAGTTACTTGATTTGTAGAATAATAAACTACAGCAGTGCAGCAATAAATAATTCAGCAGCAAATACAGTAGAAACAACAGTAACTCAAGTGTTAAGACAACCCAAAAAACTTAATAAAGATGCTTGGAACTGGTATCTATCAACTTCACAAATTGCCTAAGGGATCTTTCTATTTTTCTCAAAGTTTTTGCACTCAAATAATCCTCATAAAACTCTGAAATTTCAGCTTATTATATGTATTAAGCTGCTGATTTTTCTCAAAGATATATGTCTTTAAGCAACTCTCCAAGATGTGTCTCAGTGTAAGATAGAGTGTGTGTCCTCTTTAGTGAGTAAGGATAGCCCTTTAAATAGGCAAATAAATTAGATTTTTTTGGACAGATTTTGATTCACCAAAACTCTGTCCAAAAGACTGAATTTGTGTGCTAAACACTGTTCAAAAGCTGTCAAAAAGTATTGTATTTGTCACCACATAATGACTTTTGAGTTTTGCACTCCAAAGCCTTTGCACAGTAAAAACAACCAAACTTGTACTATTCGTTCTTTAATTTCAGCTTTTATCAATACAAAATTCAAATACTCAAATCCAATAAAAATAAATTCACTAAGCACTTGAAACTTTTATCATAAACTATCATGACTAAGCGAATAGCTATTTCAAAACTAATGAATAACTAATTATCAGTGATTAATAACTATGAACGACTAAGCTAACATAGATTAAACACAACTAATAATAAAAATATAAATAATATAAATAATAATAATACTAATAATAAATAAAAAAATCATAAATTATGCTAGACATAAACTAAATACAATACAATTAGAAAAAATAGACAAAGGAAACGAGAATACGGGTATACCAAACGAGGGCGTTCGGGGTGGTCGCCGGAATTTGGCCGGATTTTTAGTTGCCGGATTTTCGGGATGGAATTGACATCAATTGGTAGGTATTGATGAGATCTATCCATTGATGCTGGTATTGTGGGGTGGTAGTGGCCGGAACTTCAAGATTTTGGGCAAAACACTGGAGGCTAAAGTTTTCTAGATCTAAAATTCAAGGAGTTTGAGGGGGTTTTGAAGGATTTGGTTTGGACATATGGAAAGAGGAGGTTGTGGAGATTACATGTTGTGAATTTGGGGGTGTTTGGAGGTTGGCCACCGGCGGTGGGCGATTTCCGACGGCGGTGGCGGTGGGCGAATTTGGGGGTATTTGGGTCGTCCTTTGTTCTAGTATTCCCTTATGTTTTATTCTGGTTATCTCATGACGTCACGTCTGGGCCATTTACCCATGATGGTATGATATGAAAGATACGTTACGTTTGTGCTCGATTAGGTAAGACACTTGGTGCCCGTCACGGCCCATCGGTTTGGGTCGTGACATTTGTGAACATATTTCAATGTAGATATTTCAATCTTAGCAAATCATCTCAAACTTGTTCTACTATTAATTCTTTGTGGCTTTTCGAGATTTGATAACAAAGATACTGTGAAAAAAACGAAAATTACAAATACAAATTTCAGCAAACAATGTATTTTTCTCTATAAGGCTTAGCAAAAAATGGAAACAAAGAAGAAGCAATCGAGGGAGATGGGAAAACTGACCGCGAGAGGGGGGGAGAGAGGTGTCGCCAGGGAAAGAGGTCTGTCGCCGGAGTACTGTGATGCCTGGGGGAGGGGGTTTCCAGCGAGGAGAGAAAGAAAAGAGAGAAGAAAAAAGAAAGGGGTCGAGGGGTTTTAAAAACTATTTCCGACTGAATCGGTCGAAAATGTAAAAAAATAAAACAATTTCGACTGATTTGGTCGCAAATGAGGTCAACGAAGTCAGACCTCATTTTAATAAATTTTTGCGACCGAATAGGTCGCAACTTTTTATTTTTTTATTTTTTTATTTTTTTATTTTTCCGACCGAATTGGTTTTTTTTAATTTTTTTAATTTTTTTCGACCGAATCGGTCTCAATCTATTTTTATTTTTATTTTATTTTTAATTTTTTCGATCGAATCGGTCGCAAATGCTTTCGCGGTATTTTCCGCCAAATTTTGCGACGGGTATAGACGGAATATCCGCCGTAAATATTAATACAATTTGAAAAATATATTTTTATGCCATTTCCAACCGATTCCGTCGGAAATTTTCGACTACTGTTTTCGGTCGGAAACGGACTGTTTTTTAGTAGTGTCTAGTATTCCCTTATGTTTTATTCTGGTTATCTCATGACGTCACTCTTGGCCCATTTACCCATAATGGTATGATAAGAAAGATATTTTACATTAGTGCTCGGTTAGGTAAGGCATTGGGTGCCCGTCGCGGCCCATCAGATTGGGTTGTGACAATTGTGAACATATTTCAATGTAGTTTATGATACTTTACAATGGTGAGCTGTTATGACGCTTTATTTTTTACTATTGCTTAGGGTTTCTTCTTTTTTTTCTTTATTGCAAAATGGATTCATTAGATTTATTGTTATTTTGACAAATTAATGATTGGGGTTTGTTCCTGATGATATTTGGAGGTTATGTTTCAAATTTTAGCTTATTTGGAGTAGATTTAGGTATTAAATCGTATATTGGATTATTATAATTCGAAGAACAAATTTTTGTTTCTGGGCAATTTTGCACTTCAGACCTATTTGGCCTTAAGTGCATAAAAACGTTAGTTGCACTTCAGACCTTTTGGCCTTAAGTGCATCTGAAGTGCAATTTTTCACTTCAGACTTATTGGCCTTAAGTGTAGCAAAACGTTTTTTGCACTTCAGGCCTTTTGGCCTTAAGTGCATCTCAAATACAATTTCTCACTTCAAACTTATTGGCCTTAAGTATAGCAATACGTTTGTTGCACTTCACACATTTTGGCATTAAGTGCATATGAAATGCAATTTTTTACTTTAGACTTATTGGCCTTAAGTGCATGAAACCATTGGTCACACTTCAGACCTATTTGGCCTTAAGTGCATCTGAAGTGCAAATTTTCACTTCAAACTTATTGGCCTTAAGTGAATGAAAACGTTTGTTGCACTTCATACTTTTTGGCCTTAAGTGCAATTTTTCACTTCATACTTATTGACCTTAAGTGCATCTGAAGTACAATTTTTTACTTCAGACTTATTAGCCTTAAGTGCATGAAACCATTGGTTGCACTTGAGACATATTTCGTCTTAAGTGCATTTGAAGTGCAATTTTCACTTGAGACTAATTTTTTTTTACTTCAGACCCAATAAGTCTGAAGTTGATCGTAAAGTGGGTACGCTTGCAAACTTTTTTGCAAAGTGGGTATAAGTTCAATTGTGACCCCAAAATCGGGTATAGAAACTTCCTCCCATCTCTCCTTTATGTTAGCTCTAAAATCTTTCAAAAAGCAAGATTGCACAATAATATATTGCACCTAGTCCTCTCAATCAATCTCACCCAAAAAAAAAAAAAAAGCAAAATAAAGGGGTCAAAAGTTTAGCATATAAAGAAAAGACATTTACTGTTGTAATTATCAGATCTTACATCAACGCTCAAAGTAAACAAACTCATCAAAAGTTTACTATGTCCCCAACTTCTCTTTATTAAGAAAGTCGGTTATCTACTACAATAAGATTAAGATCGTAAAAACATAAGTTTGTAATATAGTTAGACCAAATTCAATAAATGGAGTCCGGTAATAACATTATGAGACTGAACCCATACGGCAGAAAGAAGAAGCAGCGGGTACGTCTGTTCGGGTTCATTCATGTCCAATAAACTTCAAACAAAAGGAGATTCAGGTATCAGAGTTGAGTGGACAGGCGATGGGAGGATTGGGGGAAGAGTAAAGACAAGACGAAAGCAAGAGTTCCGGCATCTTACTTTAATAGTTTCATTTCCGTAACATGAGACGGGAAAAAAAACGCATTTTCCAGCACAAAAATAAGAGTGGAAATGCTACAGACACTTTATAACCCAGAAGGCCAGAAACAAGGCCAAATAGGCTAGGACAATAAAGAACAAAGAGCTACACCTTTTACATATTAGTACAAGAACGTAGACTAAAAATTTCTATTACATATACAAGTTAATATCTTGTATTCCATACTAGATAGATCAACTCATGAGGAACAAGAAAGCATGCCTACGCCTGGACGATAAGCCCAAGCTGGAGGCAGACGAGCGTACTTCTCCATGCCAGGTTGTTCATCAAATGGATGTTGCATAACTTTCAGTAGTCGTCGGACCTCCCCAAAGTCGCCTTGTTCAGCTGCATCAATCGCACTTTGGCATAGGTAGTTTCTAAGGATGTACTTTGGATTTACAGAATTCATGAAGGCCTTTCTCTCCTCGTCCGATACACCACTAGTAGACAGCTGTAGAGTAGAATAGTGGCTAGTTAAGCACCTTGCATGCAAGAAAGATGTACATAGTAGAGAAAAGTTGGACCAAATAGAGTAAATTGAGCACATATTGTAAACAAGGATAACGGTTTCGTGCCAGTATCATCATCGACTGCAGCAATAATACAACCGTTACTTGTACATTTACTTTAAGCTATAGTTCCTACATCCGACTTTTTTCTCTTCTTCTTACTTTAAACTGTTGGCTCCATTTTTCCCTTACTCTTTTTATGTTTTTGCATCATTAGGGGTCCTTTAGTAGTTCAACTGTACCTATTGCTTTTGACTCGAACTATGTATACATATAGAAAAAAAAATTAAAAGTATACATATAATAAGATCAAACGCATCCTAAACTCACTGACTTTAGATCCTGTATGAGGTTGGAGAGAGTAAGGGGGTGGGGCGCGGAGATAGTGAAGCCCTAAAAATAACATAGATCTACAGATGAAGCAGGTTATCTTCTTGGAGAGAAATTTGGCATTTCCACCTACAGCAACCCCGTGTCTACGCCTCTACGGGAAACAGTGCAGGTGAGTAAGAAGTTATTCTACAAAATTTAAAAGCATAATAAAATAGCACTCGAGATCCTTATGAACAGGAACACAGTATACAAGAAAACAGAAACACAAAGCAGAGCACAATTAAAAAAAAGATGATATGACTTTGTCGTCATGATTTACAAATGTACTATGACTGAGCTCAAGCAGAAGATAATTCCTGATTCAAAGAAAATAAGTTAATTATACGTACCTCCTGTATGTAGGATTTCACCCAGCTTGTCCAAGCTTCCTTGCGTTCCATACCAATATCTAAAAGAGCAGCTTTCAGAGGAATCAGTAACTGTTCTGCTGGAATTGTAGGATCGGCCTTGACGTTTGATAGCAATCGGAAGAAGTTGGTGTAATCAACTTTATCAACAGCCATATTCTTAAGTAGATCACCAATCATTTGTTTATTGTACTTAGCCAAACCAAGCTTTTTCGTCATGATAGCTTGATAGTCGTCCATAAATTTGATGCCATACCTAAAAAAATCAATAGATAAAATGTCAGTCAACAGTAAAAAAGATAACAATAAGCGATGGTAGTATTTCATGTCACCTCTCCATGACATAATTTGACTCCTTATCATTTAGCAACTCTGCAGTAGATAGTGTTTTAGCAAACTGAGCAACATTCCATAAACCTATATCCGGCTGATTTGCAAAACAGTATCTTCTGTAAGGTAGATCAGTGGTATTTGGCGTGTAACTCGGATCAAACGCATCTAAGAATCCAAAAGGGCCGTAATCAATGGTGAGGCCTAACACACTCATGTTATCAGTATTCATCACTCCGTGTGTGAACCCAACACCTTGCCACCTTGCAATCATAGAAGCAGTCCACTCAGCAACTTCCACTGCCCATGCTGAAAAAATGTGCCATACATAATGCATGTGAGAGTAATTTGTGAAGGAGTCAAAGTATGCAGCTAAAAATATATTTTTTCAAGTCTGTAACAAGAACACACAACAAATGGCACAGAACATAATGAAAATGAAGTTAGAACTATGACGAGAATGCATGTATAAACTCCAAGTCCTATCTTATCTGGATGGTAGAGCCTAGCAGACCATCACCAAGACTGCACAAATGGCCAATAAAAAGAATAGTACTATCCCTTTCCAAGTGACACGGAAAATGAGAAGATCATTAAGAGTTTGCTGAGAATGGAAATATTGAGACCACGGACTACTCATCAAGAGGCAATTACCATCACTCGAATTTAGAACAGGCATCAAGAGGCAATCCACCTATATCTATTCAAGATAACAAATATTAACACATAGTAAGGTAACCGATAAGTAGTATCTTTTAATGACAAAAAGTACTATTTTTTCTCGATATTAAGTATTTTGGAGTCTGAAAATAGAAGTTTGCCTCAAACTAATCATTAGCTGGATTGCAGAAGCCTGGAAGATCATTACCAAACCCGTACAAATGGCCACGAAAACGCATTATATTATCCCTTTTCCACTTACATAGAAGGACATTAAGGAGAACTGGCACAGACGCATAAAGATGAGAAGATCATTAAGAGTTTTGCTGACAATGGCAATGTTGAGACAAGGACTGCTCATCAAGAGGCAATTACAAACACTCTTCGGCAACACTCAATCCAGTATTAAAAAGGAGATCAAATATAGCAAAGACAGATACAATCCACCCCAATATCCACTTCAACACGACCAGCATATTTACCTGCATATTTGTTTGAAGTTAAATCCACAGCCGAATCATCTTCTTCGCCTGTGCTGAATGATATGCTTTCACTCTTGCTCATGTTCTCTAGATGGGGGAAGTGATGTCTAATGGCGTAGTCTGCTAAAGTACGCACAATCTCAAGATCCTTTTTACCCCTAGAGGCATGTAGTTGGTAAGAACCAAAACGCAGGAAGGATTGAGCAACTCTACAGACAATTGCACCAGGCTCATCCTTCGGGTTCCCACTGCATGAGGAAAACCGGAGTCATCAACAGCGGAAACAAAAACACACTTGAATGGACCAAAAAGACCAACTATCCCGAGCATAATCCTATAACATGGATCTCTTTTCAGACTCCCAAGTCTTCAGTGAAACAAGTTCACAAGTGGTTCTCATCAATTTTAATGTAAAAACTGTGTTTATATCATTCTTCGAAAGAGTCTTGGACTCAAAAATATTTTAAAACAAAAATGATAGACATACTGTGAATTTAACTATATATACACAGAGAGAGAGAGAGAGAGAATGCAACAAAAGTCTCAATGTATCCTGGCAGATTAAATGGCACCAAAACTGTAAGAGTAACTAACATACTCATAAAACATGTCCCTAGTGACATCTTTTCCTGTCGTTACAAGACAGAGTGCTCTTGTAGTTGGGATTCCAAGGCTGTGCATTGCTTCACTGCAGAGGAATTCCCGAATACTACTCCGAAGCACTGCAAGACCATCAGCAAAACGGCTATATGGGGTCTTCCCAGCACCCTTTAGCTGCAGCTCCCACCTTTCGGATTTTGAATTCAAAACCTCTCCAAGAGTTATTGCTCGACCATCACCTAGCTGACCGGCCCACGTCCCAAACTGATGTCCTCCATAGTTCTGCGCATAAGGCACACTGAACAAGCAAATATAACATAACATGTTATAAGACTTAAAAAGTTTAAGCAGATCCAAACTAGAGAAGCGACACTTACGCTCCCACTAAAGGTGATGCCCCTGAGAACAGAAGTGGAAAATCAGGCCTCTCAAATCTGAAAGGTTAAAAAGAATTCAGAGTCACTTCCGTCACAACACAATTAGAAAGGACAATCTTCAGCAAGCATTAAAACCTCACTCTTTAGGATCCAACTCGAGTAACTCTGCTACTGATTCTGACCACACAACGAGCTGGGGATTCTCCACCTCTACAGAAGGCAACACTTTTGTATAGCAAGCATGCAATACCTACATAAGCACAATATTTGACTCGGCTAAATAACTTGCAACACAATTTCCATCCTATGCAACAAAATCAACATCATATTACATCATAGACAAATTCATAGGGGACTGTTCTTGCTATGCAGACACACTACGAGTAGAGATTTTAATCTTCCTCATCCGGCTACTACCCATGAAACAAGTCTATAAAATATCAAACTTGTACACCATTTCAATATTGCCAAATGAAAACTCACAGAAGTTCACCTAGTGTCTGAACCTCAATTGAATAAAACTTCAACGAAATTTCTATCAAGACAATTTTCAAGCACAATTTTTACAAACAGGAATAACTTGCAATAAAATAAATTTTCTTCAGATTATAATTGAAAGGGAATGCAGCACTTATTACATATCCAACATCAATATTTCAACTTTCTTGTTATGCTGCCAAAGAAACTCTCTCATAAACTAGCAAAAGATGAACCTTCCTCATATAGCTAATAATCCACGAGTATATTCAAAGGCCGTTCGGGTGACATGATTGTAAATAGCTGATAAACTTCAAGTGATTAAAAACATTTTTAAGTGATGGTTTTACAAATAAGCAGTTACGTGTTCAGATAAAAGTGTTGAAAAAAAATGCTTGACCAGCTAAGCTTAGCCAAAGACCCTCTTAATTTTCTTTTAATAACCACGGTGTCCGGCCGGCTTGCGGGCACCTTGACTAATTCTACGGGATACCTAATACCTCACACCAGCATGGGGTACCACATAACTCTATCCACCAAGCCTTGGAAAGATTGAAAGAATCCCCTAGTGTCTTTTGTCACTGCGGGGAGTTGAACCTGAGACCTCATGGTTCTAACCTAGGTCTCATGGTTGTAAGCCACTTCACTGACCACGGGGTCACACCCTTGGGCGCTAAACACCCTCTTATTAACTCTCTCAATTGTAATCATTTTCAACAATTGCCAATAAAAAGTTAACAAAATTACAATTAGTTCTAATAAATAAGGGAACTTTCCAGTTTCAAATCAAATCAACAATTCAATAAAGATCACAGCTTCAATAAAAACAACCAATCAAGATTTCACAAAAAAAGAAAAGACCTCTCTTGGGATGGTATCGGTTCTTAGATCAGCAGGAAGGTCACGAACAAAAGAATGATCCCAATTAAGCTCTTTCAGTTTCAACAAACGTTTGCTATTGCTGCTATCATTATTTTCTAAACTTTGTTTCTTGAAATTGTCAGCAACTGAATCAACGGTGGAAGCAGTAGCTGAGTCCATAGATGAAGAAAATAATGGACGGCGGTGATGGGGTTGAATTGGGAGTGAAAAGGGGTTGTTTGGGTGAAAAGAAAATCTGGGTCGGAGAAGAGAAGAACGGAGGTGGAAGAGGACGGTGGATGAAGCTGAAATGCGAGAAAGCATTTGTATACTTGTCTGTGTTTTAATCTTAAAAAGGGGACATAATTGAAATAGTAGTAGTACTATGTATTACTTTTTTTTGGGTTGGATCTTTACATAAATAACCAGTTGAATTACCGTTTACTATTCCTATTCGGTACAACCTTCACTTCCAACTAAGAGGTTGTAAGTTCGAGTCACCCCTGGGATTATACTGGGTTATTGTTGTTATTGTTATTGTTGTATTCCTATTCGGTACAGTGGGTTGCTTTAGTGGCAAGCACCCTCCACTTTCAACTAATAGGTTTTTGAGTTCGAGTCACCCCAAGAGCAAGGTGGAGAGTTCTTCGAGGGAAGGAGCCGGAATCTATCGGAAACAGCATCTCTAATTCAGGGTAGGGGTAAGGTCTACGTACACACTACCCTCCCCAGACCCCACTAATAGGATTATACTGGATTGTTGTTGTTGTTGTTGTTATTCCTATTCGGTATAAATTATTATACAGAATTCATTTTCTATATCAGGATTTCAATATAGTAACGATATTTTTTTGGAATTAATATTTTATATTATGTTATAATATATGTTCTCTATAATCGTACTTTATTATATCAGAAAAAAAATTTCATAACAAACGAGATTGTAATTGAGAGTTTTGACTGTACAATGATCGTATACAATTATACGCATATTATTCATAAACGATACATATATTATATGTATGCCAACCATTTTTAGTTTAAGCATTTACGTGAGCGGCTGTTTAAGTTAATTCCTTTTTTCTGTTTTGGTTTATAACTCATACTTGTATTCGCTTTAAAACTTAACAAATTCCATTCACGCTAAAAAATTATATTTTGGAGGTCAAAAATAAGCTTCCTTCCAAATGCGACTTTACACCCAGAGCTCAAATTGGAAACATTTAATTAAGAATGTAATGTACTTACCTTTAGTTGTTTGACAAACTAGAACTATGACTCATTTTATGTGAAAGTATTGATACTTTGGTTCCTCGGTTTGTTAAAATCCACTTTGTCTATTTCTACCTAAGGTTATATATAGAGAGAGAGTTAATAGGGAATCATAAAAGGTCGATAGCTACTTATCGATGGTACGAATTCAAATTAGTCGAATTAGAGGATTCTGAATGACGGATGCTCGAAAAAAGAAATAAAACTCTTAAACTTTGGGATAAACCATTGACAATACGATTAGTATTGTTGCCTCTTAATGATTAGGTTGTCTAATTAAGGACCTCCTTAATCTAATTGAGCATATAAGCTTTTTTCCCTTTTTAATATTATGCATTGATTTGATGAAATGGTACATGTGCGTGTGAAAAACTACTTCATGAATTAAATCTCCTTACACGTTTGTTTGTTAAAACTTAATAGCAAAAGTGATGCATAATTAGGAGGAAAAATGACACTCTATAGAATAGCCAAAATATATATAAATTTGTATATTATTTGTATATATATACATTTTGTATGTTATATACAAAAATTATATAAATTTTATATACTTTTTCGTCTACCATATGTAAATAGTTTCCAACGCGGGCTAAAAGTAATAATACCCCTAATTAGGATGTTACTAACTCATACGTTGGTGTCAATGATTAAATTCAAGAAATTACAAAAAGGAAATGTGTTGTGTGCTCAATCGATAAGATGAAGACCAAATTTAGAGATTATCTATACGTAGGGAGTCAAAATTGCAATTTTCTCTTTTATGTTTCGTGAGAATTTGGTTTTATACGGTCATTGTATCTTTTTCTTTTTCCTTTTTACTCTTTCTTTGTTTGGAACTTTGACATCTTGTCATTGTTTAATGAGATGGAATGCTAGGACAATTTTAATAATTTTTATATATATAAATGTACCCATCAGGTAATCCATTGATGCTACTGTTTGAAAATTCTTCCCATTTTACATTACCTAGTTTGACATAATTTTGATTTTAATGACGAATATTCCAATGGATTAGTGATTAGAATTGACTAGATACGTGCTGAAAACAACCACCAAGCCATTTACAATTTTCTTAAAACAAAAAAAGTTAATAGCAAAGACATAACATCATGGTCCAATTAGATATGTAATAAAAGGGTAGCTTGGTGCATTAAGCTCTCACTATGCACGGGGTTCGGGGAAGTGCCGGAACACAAAGGTCTATTGTACGCAAAGTTACCTTGCATTTCTGCAATGCAAGAGGTTGTTTCCACAACTCGAAACTGTGACCCTCTGGAGAGGCGGATTCAGGATTTAAATCATATGGGTTCAATTTTAAGTTTTTTAACATTGAACCCATTATATTTTTAAAGTTATGGGTTCATATCTACTATTTTTACAATTTTAATGAATTTTTACATACAAATTTTTACTCGGCGTCGAAAGTTATGGGTTCATATCTACTATTTTTACAATTTTAATGAATTTTTACATACAAATTTTTACTCGGCGTCGAAAGTTATGGGTTCATATCTACTATTTTTACAATTTTAATGAATTTTTACATACAAATTTTTACTCGGCGTCGAAAGTTATGGGTTCATATCTACTATTTTTACAATTTTAATGAATTTTTACATACAAATTTTTACTCGGCGTCGAAAGTTATGGGTTCATATCTACTATTTTTACAATTTTAATGAATTTTTACATACAAATTTTTACTCGGCGTCGAAAGTTATGGGTTCATATCTACTATTTTTACAATTTTAATGAATTTTTACATACAAATTTTTACTCGGCGTCGAAAGTTATGGGTTCATATCTACTATTTTTACAATTTTAATGAATTTTTACATACAAATTTTTACTCGGCGTCGAAAGTTATGGGTTCATATCTACTATTTTTACAATTTTAATGAATTTTTACATACAAATTTTTACTCGGCGTCGAAAGTTATGGGTTCATATCTACTATTTTTACAATTTTAATGAATTTTTACATACAAATTTTTACTCGGCGTCGAAAGTTATGGGTTCATATCTACTATTTTTACAATTTTAATGAATTTTTACATACAAATTTTTACTCGGCGTCGAAAGTTATGGGTTCATATCTACTATTTTTACAATTTTAATGAATTTTTACATACAAATTTTTACTCGGCGTCGAAAGTTATGGGTTCATATCTACTATTTTTACAATTTTAATGAATTTTTACATACAAATTTTTACTCGGCGTCGAAAGTTATGGGTTCATATCTACTATTTTTACAATTTTAATGAATTTTTACATACAAATTTTTACTCGGCGTCGAAAGTTATGGGTTCATATCTACTATTTTTACAATTTTAATGAATTTTTACATACAAATTTTTACTCGGCGTCGAAAGTTATGGGTTCATATCTACTATTTTTACAATTTTAATGAATTTTTACATACAAATTTTTACTCGGCGTCGAAAGTTATGGGTTCATATCTACTATTTTTACAATTTTAATGAATTTTTACATACAAATTTTTACTCGGCGTCGAAAGTTATGGGTTCATATCTACTATTTTTACAATTTTAATGAATTTTTACATACAAATTTTTACTCGGCGTCGAAAGTTATGGGTTCAGTTGAACCCGTACATAGTATACTACATCCGCCTCTGCCCCTGGTCACATGGCAGCAACTTTATCAATTACGCCAAAACTCCCCTTCCAATTAGATATGTAATCATTCAAAGATATAACTATGATTTTGCCATAGTGAATAGTTCAACAATGTTGTGACTATGCTTTTCCTGAGTCAGCGTCTATCAGAAACAGCTTCTCAGGCTTCATAAGGTCTGCGTACACATTACCTTCACTCACTCGATTTGTTGTTGTTTGTCATAGTGAATATTTCTTAGGCACATTTGAGAAAGACAATTGTTTGACTGCTGCTTCAACTGAGCCTCAAGAGACTGATGGAAGCCTAAGTTAGAATAATCTTGGCCTTGGAAAACTGATTGTGTGTTGGTGGTCTAAGCTGGCATTGACTACTCCTCTCAACCACAGTCCAGTTCCAGCTGACAAGATCATTAAATACATATTTTAGGGACATCAAAACACAGAAGTCAAATGCTAAAAAAAGTAGTACAGCTTCTCATAGTATGGAAAACCAACTTTTGCACTTAACATGGCAACAACAAACTGATAAAATGGGAGCAATAGGGCCCGTTTATTAAAGCTCTTTGGTTTCCAGAAAATGAATCAAAATGCTTTCCATAGACCAAGAACAACGCACGGGTAGATTTTCACAAAAACTAACACAAATAATGAGCAGAGCAATGGAACCATGATTTACCTCAGCATATTGAAATACCAAAGCTGATGGACAAATAACCGCAAATCAAAATGAGTTCATGGGAATCCATATATAAGTCGAAAAAGGTATTTTGTCCGTCTCCCCTATTTGTCAGTACAAATTTCCAGGTAAAAGATCAATGGGAAAAATTACCATTAGACGATTTACATACAGATCTAACAACAGCCATACTACAGTGTCTTATATTGGACAATCTATGATGGTGTGGGATAAATTTTATGCAGGAAAAAACAAGATTTTAGGCACTGAATCATATGGGATTGAAAGGGCAAAAGAGAGGGTACACCAGACCTGGTTGTATATCAAGGCACTTTGAATAATTTACCTGATTGTGTTCATTGGCAAATTAAGCTGTTTAGTGACAATCCTTTTCCTTAGCTGACAATTTTCAGTTCAATGCTGAGGCGACTGAGAACTCTTGCACCTCTATCTGAAGCCACAACAACGGCATCTCAGAAGTTATCGTACCAAAGGCATGTGATCGTAAAAACACCTTCTTGTCCATTGGAATTCCTAGCCCTTTGAACTAAGAAGCTATCGCGCCTTTTCCAATGAGGCAAGTAGGTTTCGCATCTCCGTCGCTTTGCTACTCATTCCATTTACTGAATAGGCTTTAATCATACTTCTGTATGTTATCTTATCTGGCTTACATCCGCTTCTTTCCATCATCTCAAGTACCCCTTTCATCTCCACAAAGCATCCCATCATCCCATACGCATCCACTAGGCAGTTAAAAAACACAGTGTCAAGCGCCACGTCAGAATTCTCAATGAATCGCAAAACAGCTCCGACTTTTTCAGCTTTACCAGCCTTCCCATATGCTCTTACAAGTGAACAAAGAGTAACACAGTTTGGTTTTATCCTCTCAGACTGCATCAGCCTAAAAAGAAACTCCATCTGCTTTAAATCCCCAGCCCTTCCAAATGCATCTATTACGATATTATAGGTAACTATCGTCCATGAAAAATGGTATTTCTGCATAAACTCCATTACAGCACTCATTTTCTCATAATTTTCTGTTTTCCCATATGAATCTAAGAGTATGTTAAATGTCTTAATGCTTGGTTCAATTCCAGCACTCTGAAACTTCTCGTAGCATTTTTCCATCATTTCTATTTGACCACTGCCACCAAATGCTCTCAATGTTGAGTTCATGGTCCACACATCTGGCTTGCAGTCTCTTCGCCGCAGCATTTCAACAAGTGTGGATTCCATCTCTTTGAACCTTTGGCAATTAAAAGAATAACCGAATCAATTTCCCTATCAATACAAACTAATGCCCACACTTGTGTCGAGAAAATAATATCAACAGTATAAAACATTTTAGTAAGCAAAGATAGCACAAAGCCAAAAGTTAGATAACGTCGTGGAGCTCATTTCGCAACTAGGTAGAAAACTCAAGTTCCAGTTGTGCATAATTAAAACTTTCTTGTCAGCTAAGGTGGAAAATCAGAAATAGAACTATAACGCTGAAAAGTAACCAAACCTTTTTGCTTTGCCATAGGAATCAATGAGTGTATTATATGTTACTGTATTGGGTTTAATTCCCATATAATCCATGTCCGAAAGCAGGATTTGCACTTTATCGAAGTCATAAACCTGAAGGCAGGACTTCATTAGGATGGTATATGTGAAGACATCGGGTTGGCAGTTTGGAGTGTTCTTCATCTCTTCTAGGATAGAAAAAGCTTTGTGAAAAAGACCGCTGCGGCTATAGGCAGACAAAAGAGCAGTGTAAGCTTCTTGATTCACGACACAGCCTTCTTCCACCATCATCTCGAATAGGGATTGAGCTTTTTCGGGTTGCTTACATTTCCCAAGCATGACGATTAATTTGATATAAATACCCGCGTTGGGCCTGTACCACAGCTGCTCCTGGAGGAGTTCAAAGACCTGAAAGCCCAAAAGGGAATCACGATAATGCTTTGGGCGCCTCTACAGAATTTAATCACCGCCAAAACATAACCAAATGTTTCCTCTAACACATAAACATACAACAACAACAACAACCCAGTGAGTTCCCACAAGTGGGGTCTGGTAACAAATTAACATAAAAAATTAGGAAACAGAAATCATCTTTCATATGCTCCAGCAATGGGATTTGGTTCGTAGAAACCACTCTCCTAGCAATGCAGCATGAATCAACTTGAACAAAGGAAAACGTTACGAACTTAGGATTCTACATTTCTCAGTCCAAACAAAACTGCACCATCATAATCAGTTCCCAGTAAAAAATATCCAACTTGGCTTCCAAAGTGAAGAAACAAAAAGAGCATTAAAAAGTAAAAACTCAATACGTGCATCAAATGTGTTGTACAATATGCAGTTATAATACTACCTTCCTCAGTCCAGACCAAAAAAACATGCACCATAATTATCAATTCCCAGAAAAATTCCAATTTCGATTCCAAGATTAGGAAATAAGAAAAATCAACAAGTGCTTCACATGTGTTGTACAATAGCCAGTTATAATAGTACCTTCCTCAGTCCGAACAAAACATTGCACCACTCTAACAAAAAATGCACCATGAGTATCAATTCGCAGAAAAATTCCAACTTTGGCTCCAAAATTAAAAACTCAATATGTGGTTCAGCAATTGTACCATATGCAGTTATTATTGTACCCTCCTCAGTCCAGACAAAAATTTGCACTACAATTATCAGTTCCCAGAAAAATTCCAACTTGGGTTGCAAAATTCAGAATAAAAACTCAAAATAACTATACAAAAAAAAATACAAACTTTGAGAGCAGATTCCCAACGCAAAGCAGTAATACGCTCGTGAAGAGCTTCAAGAACAGTACGTGGCAAAAGCTTCTTAGAATTCCCCTTTTTCTTCTTATACTCAATAACTGCTTTTGTAGCTTCTCTACGTAGAATTATGGATATGGCTTTTTGTGAAGCTATCTTTTTATTGGTTTCTTCTTTTCTCTCTTTTGCTTCTTTCTCCTTTAGCTTCTGAAGATTCAGTGAAGAACTCGGGTCAATGAATTTGGACCCGGGTATGACGAGATTTTTTTGGGTTAATGGGTCGGTTCTTGGTGGTCTGAATGATGGAGGAGGAATTGGATTGGACGCCATGAGAGTGTGCTCTGTGTTTGCTGAAGTCTGTAAATATCAGGCTGAAATGTTTTATTAGATTGGTTTTTGGGTAAGGGAAAAAGGAACTGAAAAAATAGATTATTATTATAAAATAAAGACAGTAAACTATAGAGAAAAATTGATATATTATTCAAACTTCAAACTTACGTATATAATGAACTGAATTATCCTCTATTTATATAAGAAAGAAAGTTGTTGTGTAAGCTATTAATGCAAGCAGTGGTCTAAGCTGCTACTCCAAGCTGCTGTGTAAGCTGCTTGTAATCTGCTACTCTAAACTGTTGTGCCAGATATAGATAATCTTCTATCATTGATAATATTTATCCATAAACGAGTACCGAAAGGATAAGCTTCTTCAAGAGGCTTATTTCCAATAGAGTACTAAATACAACAACAACAACAACCCAGTATAATCCCACTAGTGGGGTCTGGGGAGGGTAGTGTGTACGCAGACCTTACCCCTACCCTGAGGTAGAGAGGCTGTTTCCAAATGACCTCCTGCATCCTTCCCTCCAAGAACTCCCCACCTTGCTCTTGGGGTGACTCGAACTCACAACCTCTTGGTTGGAAGTGGAGGGTGCTTACCATCAGAGCAACCCACCTTGTCGAATAGAGTACTAAATAGATAAACATATTTACGACGGAGTCTTATATGGATAAGCTTCTTCAGGAAGCTTATTTATAATGGAGTACCAAATGAACATCCATAATATAATATATTCATAACACTCCCCCTTGGATATTCATTAAAAGATAATGTGCCTCGTTACAACCTTACTAGGAAAAACCCCGTGGGAAAAAATCCTAGTGAAGGAAAAAGAGTACACATATTTAGTAATACGCATTGCTAGCTGCCTCATTAAAAACCTTATAAGGAAAACTCTGTGGGAAAAAACTTTAATAAGGAAAAAAGAGTGCATTGCGTATTTTACTCCCTCTGATAAAAATCTTGTTTCAAATATTTAAGTCTCTGCATTCCAATCTTGTATACCATCTTCTC
>AWOL01S0031427.1:8915-34267 GCA_000715115.1 Nicotiana otophora
CGTAGTAAACTTATGTCGGATATACTCGGTCAATCGGTAGATTTGATATCTTTGAACCGTCGATCTTTGGTGTATACCTAGACAACCATAAGTCACACAATCAACCCTTAACCGTCTTTGGTTCTCATTGTTGTATTCGTTTCAGCCATAAACACCACCTGGTTCATAAGTGCGTAGAGAACTGGTCTTACAGAATTCTCCTTGAAGCGGCTTACACTTTACACTTACATAGGTAATTCCTAAGCGTGTTATCCCGTAGATACACTATTTGATATACCCCGTATCAAATTTAGAAACTATTAAAAAGCCTTAACGCTTTATCCTTGGTACTGAACATTGTCTCATCACGAGAATGGACTAAAATTTTATTTGACAATGTTGAACCGTCATTAATGACTTTGTTTGATCTCTTTGAACCTAGATCTTGGGATCTCCAGTCTTCTAGGTAGAGTTACCGCCACAATGACTTGTTCTCGGCCATAGCCCCATTCCCCTTGATGATTTCTCAACTACCTCTCTAGTTAGGCCTTTTGTAAGTGGATCCGACACATTATCACTTGACTTTACATAGTCAATTGTGATAATTCCTCTAGAGAGTAATTGCCTAACGGTTTTATGTCTTCGTCGTATATGACGAGATTTACCGTTATACATGACGCTCCCAGCCCTTCCAATTGCCGCTTGACTATCACAATGTATGCATATTGATGTCAACGGTTTGGGCCAAAATGGAATGTCTTCCAAGAAATTCCGGAGCCATTCAGCTTCTTCACCGGCTTTATCTAAGGCTATGAATTCAGCCTCCATTGTAGAGCGGGCAATACATGTTTGTTTGGACGACTTCCAAGATACCGCTCCTCCACCAATAGTGAATACATATCCACTCGTGGACTTAGAATCAGTTGAACCGGTGATCCAATTTGCATCACAGTATCCCTCAATCACCGCAGGGAAATTACTGTAGTGCAATTCAAAGTTCTGGGTATGTTCTAAATATCCCAAAACTCGTTTCATTGCCATCCAATGAGATTGGCCTGGATTGCTCGTATATCGACTCAGTTTACTTATAGCACAAGCTATGTCTGGTCGTGTACAATTCATGATATACATTAAGCATCCCAATACACGAGCATAATCCAATTGTGATATGCTTTGGCCTTTGTTCTTTGCTAATGCAAGATTCACGTCAATTGGAGTCTTTGCAACTTTAAAGCCCAAGTGCTTGAATTTTTCAAGTACTGTCTTAATATAATGAGATTGTGACAATGCCAGACCTTGAGGAGTCTTATTGATCTTAATTCCCAGAATTAAATCAGCAACTCCCAAGTCTTTCATATCAAACTTGCTATTGAACATACGCTTAGTAGCATTTATGTTGGCAATGTCATTACTCATTATCAACATATCATCCACATATAGGCAAACAATGACTATGTGATTTGGAACATTTTTAATGTACACGCATTTATCACATTCATTTATCTTAAAACCATTTGACAACATTGTTTGGTCAAATTTCGCATGCCATTGTTTGGGTGCTTGTTTTAGTCCGTAAAGAGACTTAACAAGTCTACATACCTTCTTTTCTTTACCTGGAACCACAAACCCTTCAGGTTGTTCCATGTAAATTTCTTCCTCCAACTCTCCATTTAAGAAGGCCGTCTTAACATCCATTTGATGAATTTCAAGACCATACACTGCAGCTAATGCTACTAACATCCGTATGGACGTAATTCTTGTAACTGGAGAGTATGTATCAAAGTAGTCTAGACCTTCTCGTTGTCTATACCCTTTGACTACGAGCCTTGCCTTGAATTTATCAATAGTGCCATCATCTTTGATTTTTCTCTTAAAAATCCATTTAGAACCCAAAGGTTTATTTCCAGGAGGAAGATCAACCAATTCCCATGTATGGTTGTTCAATATGGATTCTATTTCACTATTGACTGCCTCTTTCCAAAACAATGATTCCGAAGAAGTCATAGCTTCTTTAAATGTTTGAGGCTCATTCTCCAATAAGAAAGTCACAAAATCTGGTCCAAATGAAGTAGACGTTCTTTGACGTTTACTACGTCTTGGATTCTCCTGATTACATGTACTTTCTTTTGTTTCTTCCCGAGGTCGTTTAGATCCTTCACCAAACGACTCACATTCCTTTTTATACGGATATATATTTTCAAAAAACTCAGCATTATCTGATTCTATAACCGTATTATTATGAATGTCGGGATTTTCTGATTTATGAACCAGAAATCGATATGCTTTACTATTTGTCGCATATCCTATGAAAACACAATCAACGGTTTTCGGTCCTATCTTTACCCTTTTGGGTTTAGGAACTTGCACTTTTGCCAAACACCCCCACACTTTAAAATAATTCAAGTTGGGCTTCCTTCCTTTCCATTGTTCATAAGGAATGGATTGTGTTTTGCTATGGGGCACTCGATTTAATATTCGATTAGCCGTAAGAATGGCTTCCCCCCACAAGTTCTGTGGNTTTGCTATTGCTGCTTGATTGTCGCAATATATGCATACAGGTGCCACAAGTTTGGGCCAAAATGGAATGTCTTCTAAGAAATTCCGGAGCCATTCAACTTCTTCACCGGCCTTGTCTAAATCTATAAACTCAGACTCCATTGTAGAGCGGGCGATACATGTCTGTTTGGACTACTTTCAAGACACTGCTCCTCCACCAATGGTAAAAATGTATCCACTTGTGGATTTTGATTCTGTTGATCCGGTGATCTAATTTGCATCACTATATCCCTCAATAATTGCGGGATGCAATGCATAGTCTTGGGTATATTTCAAATATCCCAAAACTCGTTTCATTGCTATCCAATGAGCTTGGTTGGGATTACTTGTGTATCGATTAAACTTACTTATCGCACAAGCTATATCAGGTCGTGTACAATTCATAATGTACATCAAACTTCCCAACATTCGAGCATATTCCAATTGAGACTTGCTCTGACCTTTATTCTTTACAAGAGTATGGTTTAAATCAATTGGCATTTTTGCTTCTTTAAAGTCCAAATATTTAAACTTTTCAAGTACCATTTTAATATAATGAGATTGAGACAAAGCTAGACCTTGAGGAGTTTGAAGGATCTTAATTCTCAAAATTAAATCGGCAACTCCTAAGTCTTTCATATCAAACTTACTAGTAAGCATGCGCTTAGTAGCATTTATGTTAGCAATGTCGTTATTCATTATCAACATATCATCCACATATAAACAAACAATGACTATTTGATTTGGAGTATTCTTAATGTAAACACATTTGTCACACTCATTGATCTTGAAACCATTTGACAACATTGTTTGGTCAAATTTCGCATACCATTATTTTGGTGCTTGTTTTAGTCCGTAAAGTGACTTAACAAGTCGACACACCTTTTCTTTTTCGGAAATTACAAATCCTTCAGGTTGTTCCATATAGATTTGTTCCTCTAAATCTCCATTTAAGAAGGCTGTCTTTACATCCATCTGATGGATTTGAAGGCCATACACGGCGGCTAACGCTATTAACACTCGGATAGATGCAATCCTTATTACCGGCGAGTATGTGTCAAAGTAATCAAGACCTTCTCGTTGTCTAAACCCTTTAATAACTAATCTTGCCTTATATTTGTCAATAGTACCATTAGCTTTCATTTTCCTTTTGAAAATTTATTTAGAACCCAAAGGTTTATTTTCCGGAGGAAGATCAACCAATTCCCAATTATGATTACTTAATATGGATTCTATCTCACTATTGACTGCCTCTTTTCAATATTGTGCTTCCGAGGAAGACATTGCTTCCTTGAACGTTTGAGGCTCATTTTTCAACAAAAATATCAGAAAGTCTGGTCCAAAAGAAGTAGTTGTCCTTTGACGTTTACTACGTCTTGGACTTTCCTCATTAAACGTACTTTCTTTTTCTTCTTCTCGAGGTCACTTAGATGTTTTACTAGACGATTCACATTTATTTTTATACGGATAAATATTCTCAAAGAATTCAGCATTATCGGATTCGATTACCGTATTAATATGAATGTCGGGATTTTCTGATTTATGAACCAGAAAACGATATGCTTTACTATTTCTTGCATATCCTATGAAAACACAATCAACCGTTTTCGGTCCAATCTTCACCCTTTTGGGTTTAAGAATTTTCACTTTAGCCAAACACCCCTACACTTTAAAATATTTTAAGTTGGGTTTCCTACCTTTCCATTTTTCATATGGAATAGATTGCGTTTTGTTATGGGAAACTCGGTTGAGTATTTGATTCGCTGTAAGAGTAGCTTCCCCCCCACAAGTTCCGGGGGTAAACCCGAACTTATCAATAAGGCATTCATCATCTCTTTTAACATTCTATTCTTTCTTTCTACAATTTTATTAGATTGCGGTAAGTAAGGGGCAGTTGTTTGGTGAATAATGCCATATTCTAAACATATTTCTTCAAAAGGAGATTCATATTCACCACCCCTATCACTTCTTATCATTTTGATCTTTTTGTTTAGTTGCATTTCAACTTCATTTTTGTATTGCTTGAATGCCTCAATTGCTTCATCTTTACTATTAAGTAAGTAAATATAGCAATATCTAGTACTGTCGTCAATAAAAGTTATGAAATACTTTTTCCCACCGCGAGATGGTATTGACTTCTTGTCACAAATATCTGTGTGAATTAAGTCTAAAGAATTTGAATTCCTTTCAACTGACTTATAAGGATGTTTAACATACTTTGATTCCACACATATTTGATATTTCGAGTTATTGCATTCAAACTTAGGCAACACTTCCAAATTAATTATTTTTCGCAAAGTTTTGAAATTGACGTGGCCTAAACGTTCATACCATAAATTATTTGACTCAAGCAAGTAAGAAGAAGCTAAACTTTTATTCATATCAATGGCAATTACATTGAATTTGAAAAGGCCCTCCGTAAGGTAGCTTTTTCCTACATACATTTCATTCTTACTAACTGCAACCTTGTCGGAAACAAAAACACACTTAAAGCCATTCTTGATTAGAAGTGATGTCGGGACTAAATTCTTCCGCATTTCAGGAATATGAAGGACATCATTTAGAGTCACAATCTTGCCAGAAGTCATCTTCAAAGCTATCTTGCCCGTTCCTTCAATTTTTACAGTAGCGGAATTTGCCATAAAAATTGTCTCGTTTGGTCCAGCATGAGCATAAGAAGTAAACTCCTTGTTAGCACAAACATGACGAGTTGCCCCCGAATCAATCCACCATTCTCTAGGATTTCCGACTAGGTTGCACTCCGAAAGCATGGCACATAAATCGTCTATTTCATCACTCTTCTCAATCATGTTTGCTTGACTTTTCTTCTTGTCCTTCTTTGGTGCACGACATTCAGCAGCCTTGTGTCCAACCTTTCCACAGTTATAGCAATTACCTTTGAACTTCTTTTTTACTTGGGTAATTCTTTGGACCAGACGACTTCTTTCTCTTTTTGCTCGTTGAAGCTTCCTCAACAATATTTGCACCCATAATTGTTGAATTTCCACGAGACTTCTTCTCAGCAACCTTGTTGTCCTCTTCAATCCGTAGACGAACAATAAAGTCTTCAAGCGTCATCTCCTTGCGCTTATATTTCAAGTAATTCTTAAAGTCCTTCCACAGCGGAGGCAACTTTTCAATAAATGCCGCAATTTGAAACGCTTCATTTATGACCATACCTTCAATCATAAATTTATAATTAGTAAAATAATCAATATCTTGAATAAAAATATTGACGCAGTTTATACCTAAACAATAACTTGCAATTCTTGGACTTGCATTATGACAGATTTACCGGCAACCATTTTGAAATCCAGAAATTTGTCGGCCACAAACTTCTTTAGTCCAACATCTTCAGTCTTGTACTTATTTTTAAGAGCATTCCACAATTCTCTTGATGTTTTCATGATGCTATAAACATTATAGAAGTCGTCTTCCAAGCAACTTAAAATATAGTTTTTGCATAAGAAGTCAGAATGCTTCCATGCCGCAGTGACCACAAATCGCTCATTTTTAGGAGTTTCTTCTCCCATAACTGGAATGTCTTCGCTGATAAAGCGTTGTAAACTGAGTGTGGTCAGGTAGAAAAATATTTTCTGCTGCCAACGCTTAAAGTTGATACCGAAAAGTTTTTCGGGTTTTTCTGCCGGTGCCATCGCCGGTGCAGGAGTTGTGCGACTTGAAGACGCAGTTGCCATTGCAGTAGTAGTCCCAACAGAACCATTATGTTATTCCGCACTTGTTGTCATTTTTCTGTAAAAGAAATTGACAAACATAATTAGTATCTCGGTGAAGTTTTTATATCTTCAAACCAAATACAAGCAATCGAGTTTTTATATCTCGGATGAGTAGAAAGTCACAAAGACTTTAATCTCAAATTGGAGTAAAAAATCCGAAGATTTTAATCTCCAAACCGGGAGTAGAAAATCAATAAAATTTTAGTCTCCCAAAACAGAATATAAGATGAATACAGAAATAAATATTAAATTTCTTAAGCTTGTTATCACTCTGTACAAAACCAGTAAATCAATAAACGCTAGTTTAAGGAAAAAATAAAGTAGAGAAAATTCCGAGCCCACAAGTTTCTTGTGTTTCCTTAAGGAATTTAATCCCCTCACAATGCCCAAGGTTGCAGATTAATTCCTCCCAGGATAGAACGGAATAACTATTCTGTGATAGCGATACTTCAAATCACAGAATTTCGGCGAACTCAAATGGCGGAGCAAATCACACAAAATATTTACGTTTTGCTTTTGAATAACCAATGCAGTATGCAGAAAATTGAGGGGAGAGATTTCAGATTTTTCAGTGATGGAAAATGAGGCTAAGCCTCTCTATTATTTATAGACAATGAAATGGTGAGATGAAGATGTGCAATCCAAGAGGCGCCTCTTCCATTTTCCATTCACACCCCAATGAAAGGGTAATATGAAGAGGTGCAATCCAAGAGGTGCCTCTTCCATTTCCTATTCACACCCAAGAGATTCCTCTTCCATTTCCCATTCATACCCCTTAATAAAAACGCAACAAAATCAAGGTAAGATCAGGAAGAAATTAAAGAAAAGAAAGGAAAAACAAAGAATACTACAGAGCACACTTGATTACTCAAAACTAAAGGTCGTTTGGTTGGTGGAATAAGGGATAATAATCTCAGGGTAAAATATCGGATTTATCCCGCGTTTAGTTATGAGTTTTAGTTAGTCTCGAAATTATTTTATTCTTAAAATGGTAGGATTAGCTATCTCATATATAAGGTGAGATAGCTAAACCCATGGGATATCACAATGCATGCGATATCATTATCTATCTCATCCTGGTAATGAGAGGTAGACCTACATTATAAATAGATGGGTCACAAGTACCCGAAAAGTTCGATAAAATTTCATGTGTGTGTGTGTATATGTATATATATATATATATATATATATATATATATATATATATATATATATAATAATAGTGACATCCTATATATAAGGCAAATTTTAGTTGAATGGAAAAGTGCAACTGTGACCTTCAAATCCTAGATTTACTTCTGCCGGTAATAGAACGACCCTAACGGTATTTTAAACAAATAAAAAATGGGTATATTGTTAGCGAAACACTTGTATATGTGGTTTTTAAAGTTTTGAATAGTATTACTAGATGATAAATTCCTAAATTTATTTAAGTCCAAGTACAAGTCCATTGCAAGGTTTGGTCAACTAAATTATCGGTCGCTATATAATGCTCAAAGTTGAATGGACTGAATTTATTCTTTAAGGATTATTATTTACCAACATTTAAATTATTAAGTAATTTAATAAACTCTGTCAACGGTCAAGCATTTCACTAATATAACTTTCTTGGAAGAGGTCGTAACTATTTAACAAAAAATAAAGTTTTATTTTTTTTTGTTTCCTCCGGTGTCCGGTACTCGTATTGGAGCCAGACTATATTCGGATTCGTGCCGCGTAGGGCCCCATTCGGGGGGAAGCGCTCCCTACCAAAGATTTTTCCATACGCAGGACTCGAACTCGAAACCTCTGGTTAAGGGAAGAACAACCCCATCCGCTGCACTATATTCTTTGATGGTAAAAAAAAATAATTTTTAAGCTGCTGCAAGGGCATTTGTACTTCCCATGAAGAGAAAAAGAAAACAGGGAAAAATGTTTTTTCACTAAATTACCTTATTTTATTTGTCATTTTTGGTTCGCGAGGAAAGTGGAAACTTCAAAGATGTCCTACTTTTCCCCATGGGCTTCTTTTAAGTTAGTTTGGGGGAATTGGGTTGGATAATGGGTAAATTGAGTTTTAAAAAAATGGGAATGAGTCTTTATAATCATGTGCAGCTACTTAGTACTTCATTCAAAATAAGAGTAGATTTATGTCACAGTATAACAGTAAAGTTTGAGATGATGAAATAATAATATCGAAGGTATATTGAAATCATTTTTGATGGTAAAAAGATTTTTTTTTTTGAGAAACTAGAAGTATAAAGGTATATTTAGCTCTTTTCCGTTTATTCACTGAAATGCTCATTATTTCCAAATAGGAGTAAGAATATTATGCAGTTAAAATTTCTTCAATGACAAACATTAGAAAAGTCAAACTTTTTGTGAAAAATAAGCATAAATAAAGAGGATGAGAACAATGTCATTAAAAATTATGGTGGAATGATAAGTGTTTATATATTTTTAATTAGATGCCTCAGATTCAAAATATGGGTATAAAATACTTCTTTATCTCAAAATAATACTTTCTAGTCGATAAGAGGAAGTTATATGTAATTTTACAAGTTAATAAGCAATAATTTAATACACCAATAACCATACACGCCCTTCAAAGTACAAACCACCACATGATTGTCTACGTGGCAAATGTAAATCTAAGTTAGAACTTGGAGTGTATGTAAATAAGTGGGGCCAGTAAGATTGAGGCCCCACAGCAGAAGCATAAAAGACAACTCATCGTAAAAGTAAACCTACCTACCAAATCCAAGCCTATCTGTTAACCACTCTTCCCTTTTTTCTCACCAACTTGGTCAAATTCCTTTCTTCCACCCCCTTAGTCACGCCGCTAATTTATTTTTTAAAAAAAACACACCACTCATATAGAATTTTTTAATACAGACATTATAATATAGAGATTATAATGTAAATACTTTTATTTTATATTATTGGATTGTAATATGTTATTTACTTGCAATCTAGTTTATCAAATTAATCTTCTTACACCACAATTAATTGTTGTGAACGGGAGTCTTGAAGTAACGATAAAATAATTTTTGTGTGACTTAGTTAAATGTTCGAGTTATGAAATTAACTACTAATACTTGGATTGGTGTAAGTTGATTATATTACACCCCTAAGAATACAGTTCTTTCGAGAATCATGCTTGAATGCGATATTTTATACAATTATTTGTTGTAAGTTCTTTAATTTAATAATATAAAAAAAAATTATACACCACTGAACATGGAATGTTTACCAAAAAAGAAAAGCCCTTGGGTGTGGAAAAGGCAATAGTTCCAAACAATTGCAATCAAACTAATACCCCACTCCCCCACCCCTCCCCACCCCCCAAAATATATATCTCTCCATTAGAAGTAGGACACAGAAATTAGTTTTAGTCTTATCACAAAGAAGAAGAAAAAAAGGTAGAGAGAAGACAAGGGAGAGTACTTATCCAACTCTCTTTGTTTCTTTCTTTTCCATTTTTTTGCTCTGAAAAATCCAATTAATATAAAGTATTTGAAGGAATAGAATGGGACGTTCACCTTGTTGTGAGAAAGCTCATACAAACAAAGGAGCTTGGACTAAAGAAGAAGATCAACGCCTTGTTAATTATATTCGTTCTCATGGCGAAGGTTGTTGGCGTTCTCTCCCTAAACCTGCAGGTATTTTTTTCCTTCTTTTTTTTTTTTTTTTGAGTTTGGAGAAAGTAAAGGGAAAAACTAATAAAACCCAACTTTTTATTCTCTTTCTAATTTCTTTATTTCTTTTCTTTTTTAAGTTTAAGTTTTGATTTTATTGTTCTTTCAATTATTCTCATGAATGATATTGTTTGTAGGATTGTGGGTACACTTTAATTAATTGTAGTACCTTCCCCACCAATTCATTTTAAAAGAAAAGAAATGTTTTTTAGAGTTAAGTAAATAAGAGGGACAAAAAATAGGTTTTTCAAGGATTGTGAAGATTTGATATTTACTGTTTCTTGGATATTCTTTAGGATTGCAAAGGTGTGGAAAGAGCTGCAGATTGAGGTGGATAAATTATCTAAGGCCTGATCTAAAAAGAGGGAATTTTACTGAAGAAGAAGATGAATTGATCATCAAACTCCATAGTATGCTTGGAAACAAGTATGTTCACATTTATTAGTTTTAGTTATATATACTATAGTTTAGGTCAATTTAATATAGGTCACGATTCGAGCCGTAAAATTAGTTACGGATCTTTGCATCAAAATAAACTGCTTACATCAAATAAACTGCTTACATCGTATCACATTTTTTAAAATGCGACCCTTTCGACCCTACACTTACTTTTGGGCTGTAACTCTTTTTCGAATACTGCACGAACACAGAATACTTCGTGCATCGGACTAACTAACTAGTTTAGGTCAATCTAGTACTAGTATCCTCCTATTTCTTTGTTCCATATATGGAATTAAGAAATTTTGTTTGGGTCTGTTTGGTAGCCGGGAAAGTGTGAATACTGTAATAGAAAGTCAAATTCTTCTTTCTCATTTGGGACCACTTGAAGAAAAGGAGAAAGAAACCTAAATCTTCCAGAATAAAAGTTAGGTGGTTAACTTTATTTTTATCATTATTTACTTATTTGATTTTATTTCGAGAAATTGGAAGAATTTATGTCTAAATTCACACGTAAAATTAATCAATCTAACTCTTATACTCTAAATCTGCCCCATAACTTGGAACATAAGGAGTAACATTTGATGTAATTGCATTTCATATTTTGAGTGAACCAGACTTAAAATCTTTTATATTTTTTAGTTTCTTAATATTTTTCTGATTTTTATTTTACTTTTTGTCTATAGATGGTCTGTGATAGCTGGGAGATTACAAGGTAGAACTGATAATGAAATCAAGAATTATTGGAACACACACATTAAGAGAAAACTCATCAGCCGTGGCCTTGATCCACAAACCCACCGCCCACTCTCCACCGCCACCGCCACTTCTACCGCCACCGCCACCGCCACCGCCACCTCTACCTCCACCACCACCACCAAAAACATCTGCTTGGACTTGAGAAACACCTCAGTAGCAGCAACCCCTTTATCTCTAAATGATCAAAACCCCACAAACTATTCATCTTCACTTGAAGAAGAAACCAAATGCAGCAGTAGTACAACTGAGGAAAGACATGAGCCGTTAGAGGCGTCGGCGGCCGTTACGGAGAAAAGCTCCGGTGAAGTGATGATCAATCTTGAACTTTCAATTGGGCTTCCATTTCAGGCTATGGTGGCGCAACGGCGACCGACGGTGGCACTACCGGTGGCAGCCACCGAGTTGGTGGAGAAAGCAGTGTGTTTGTGTTGGCAAATAGGATCTCAAAGTGGTCAGCAGTTTTGTGGTAAATGTCAAACCACAAATGGATTTTACAAATATTGCTGACTCCTGTTATTGGGATAAATTAGAGATTTTATTTTTAAAATTTTAGGTTTAGATATTAATTTTTCTTTTTAAAATTATGCTTAAATTTTTGCAATCATCAAGCTATACCTTTTTAACTAGTTGTATATTCTATGACAAACTTTCTTACTTTGAAATTAGTCGTACGAAATGGAAAATGTATTTTAATTTTCCAGTTTCTAATATTAATTCCATTTTTTTTTGTGATTTTTTTCTTTGCTATGAAATCTTTCCAATTGCGCCAATCATATATAGCACTTTTGGTCAAGCTAGAAAAATAACTTATTTTTTGAGAAGTGTTTTTTTTAAAAGTGTTTTTGAAAAAAGTACTTTTAAAAAGAAGCAGTTTGTGTTTGGCTAATTACTTTAAAAAGTAATTTTAAGCAATAATTTGTGTTTGGTCAAACTTTTCAAAAAATACTTTTAAGTATCAAATTACAAATAAGGACATGAATAGATTTACTTAATACTTAATATTATAAGTAAATAAATAATTTCAAAAATTTATTATTACAGGCAATAGTTAAATCTTTTTATTTTATTTCAATAAAATATGAAAATAAAATTAAAAAGTATTTTATTTCTTTTAATATTATTCAAATATATTTAAAATCATTCAACAAATATAAAAGCATTCACCCCTAAAGTCACTATATATATTAGAAAATTATTCTAAAAATAAGAAGAAATACTTATACATTAATATCCTAAGCATTAGATATAACGGTTATTTTGGTATATATTATATTTTGTTAAGGGTATTTTTTGCTAAGAAGAAAAGTCAAAACTGTTTCTGCTTTTGGGAAAAAGCTACTTTTTTCTGCTTCTCAGAAACTGCTACTGCTTCTTCCCAAAAACACTTTTTCCCCAAAAAAAGCTTGGCAAACACCTTAAGTTAAAAAAAAAGTACTTTTGAAAAAAAAAAAAAAACACTTTTGGCCTTTGGAGAAGCTTGGTCAAACATGCTATTAATCTTCTAAAATCAGCTTATTTTGAGAAGTGCTTTTGGTTTTGATGATAAGCAGTTTGTGTTTGACTAATTAATTTGAAAAACACTTTTGAGCAGTAGTTAGTGTTTGACAAAATTTTTAAAAACTGCTTCTAAATGTATTTTTCTTGGTTGTAGTGAAACTTTGATTTTATTTAGCAAGGAACCGTTTCACTCGGCGTTGAATGATCAAAGCTAAAAGTTTTAGGCATCTTTTGAGCATGTTCAACTTCCAAATTTCCTGGAGTCCTACGCTACGGTATTATCACAGACAGTTAACAACGGCCAAGACAGATTTGTTACGAAGAAATTTAAAAATGAATACAATAAATATACAAAGAAATTAAGAGGGTTAAACATCCAATATATACATATAAATTTTAGTCCCTTAGCGCTGCCTCTGGCTTCAGTACACTTGTTCAAGGCAGAGGTAGATGCAATTTTATAGCACCGGGTTCATGTGGACACAATACTTTCGACGCAGAATTTAAATCTTATATGTAAAAATTCATTAAAAAAATATAACAAAATGATGTATCTGAATCTATTCTTTTAAAAATCGAATTTCTTCCTATCGGTGACTCACATCCAAATTCCGAACCTAACACAACAGTCTAATATCTTGTATATTACACTTCATTTTATTAAATTTCAGATAGGATTGCTTGATCATAAATAAATTGTTAGTATATTGGGTTGATATTGTAATAATTGAGGTGTTTTAGGCCTTGAGAAATTTTGGTAGAGTCACATGTGGGCTAATGCCCTCAACAGACATGGTCGGCTCTAAATTAATAGACTTGCTTCAGGTGGCTTTCTTTATTAGGCATTATTTAAATGTATCTATTAGGTGGAAAATTCATCCTGTCAAAGATGAAAACAAGAAAATAATAAGTGAAAGTACCTAGGAATTAAGGTTATATTTGTGGAAATATTTATAGGGGCAATCATCTTATTCATCGGAGTTTCTATTTTGAATTATAGGGTATTTTATTATTTTGAGAAAAATCAGCACTTTAAGGTGTGGGGGTATGACTGCGGGTTTACTTTGCCATGCAGTTTTTGTTACTATAAATTTTCATATCCCATTTAGAAAAGTATATAAAAAATTACAATCTAACTAAAAATGTATTCAGTAAAAGCTTTTTGGAGCCTAATTAAATGAAGTTACCAATGCGTACGTTTAGAGGCATTCAGACATGATTTGACTGAAGTTTGAAGACAAGAGGGGTTGCTCCGATAATCAGCTTCTTCCATTTACAATCTCAGGGTTGTGAGTTTGAGTCACCAAAAGAGTAATAACTCCAACAAAAGAGAATCAAATGGGAGTCAAAGAGAGGGGAATTTAAAAAGAAAAAACTGAAAGATATATGTAATTCAAACACGAAAAGCCTAAAAGATAAAGGAACAAAATTGATGGACGCGTCTATCTTTGGTTTAAATCTAAGTTAGAAGTAGTTGATAATTGAAATGAATAGAAAAGTAGTTTTTTATAAGATATTTTTTTTAATACAACTCGCAAAAATTATAATATATGTTACGTATTATGTGTTTTTTTAATTTCTTACACGTTTTTAAGAAAGATATTTAATATCTTTTTTTTAGTAATTAAGAAACTTTCATCTACCAGTAATATTTACAAGCTGTGATCAAGCTTAATCTGGACATAAGCCCCAGATTTTAGGTATTCAATTCACTGTCCTCAGTTCTAACTACTAAACTACTAGAAATGACATCTAACTGTACATTAGGATAGTAGTTAAGTTCCATCAATCTTCGTTGTAGTCACTGTTTACTAGCTCCTCGACCATGCACATCTTGTGTTATTACTTTGCTTTTCACTGCTTCTGATCGTTGTTCACCTTTGAAAATTCTGCCATTCCTCTCTTGCCATATATAGTACAGACTACCTGCCAGAATGAGTTTATACAGCTCAGTTGTTGTGCTCCTACCCTTATAGTATCTTTCTGCCCACTCAATTTCATTAGTCCATGTCATTGCTTTCCTATGAATCCCTTGCCATCGCAGCATTGCTATCCATACTCTTGAAGAATAAGGACAGCTAAAGAACAAGTGATCAATGGTTTCCTCCTCATTGTTACATAATGAACATGTTGCATCTTCCACATAACCCCATCCCCTCAATCTATCTTTAGTCAGCAGCCTTCGATGTGCAGCTAGGAATACTGTAAAGATCCATTTTGGCAATCCAGCATTGTTGTACACCAGTTTCCTCCATGGCACTCTAGCAAATTCACCTCGAATCTTCACATACATAATCTTAATGGAGAAGCTTCTTATTCCCCCTACATCCTCCTCTGTATAACCAACTTCCTCAAAATATTATTTGGCTTTCAGAATCTTCTGTACCATCCAAGAAGCTTACTTTGGCTCAATGCTCCACAGTGAATTCTGTTTCTTGTAGTACACATGTATCCATTGTACCTACATCTTATCTTTTTTCTTGCATAGATTCCATAGAAGTTTGCATATGGCTGCCTTATTCCATGCGTCTATATCAAGTAAATTTAAGCCACCTGCTGCTTTAGGCTTACACAAATTGTACTATGACAATAAAGCTTTCTCATACTTCCACACCCCCAGTCCATAGAAATGTTCGACACACTCTTTCAATGAGTTGAATCAGTTTCTTTGGCAGCAAAAACACCTGATACCAGAACACTTGGATAGAGAATAACACACTCTTAATTGGCTGAATTCTTCCTGCATAAGACATGCACTTTGATGTCCAAGATTGAATTCTCCCTAGCATCTTTTCAAGTAGAGGCTGGAACTGCACCAATGATAATCTCTTAGTGCTGAGAGGCACTCCCAAGTACCTAACTGGTAATGTTCTTTTCACAAAGCCTAGAACTTGTAAAATCTCCTGTTGCGTGTCATCATGCACTCCACCAAATATTATGGAGCTTTTATCAGCATTTGCCACTAACCCTGATGCCTTTGAAAACTTCTGAAAATACTGAAACAGTAGCTGAACAGATATAACATCACCTCGACAGAACATCAATAAGTCATCAGCAAAACTTAGTTGCACTATGTTCATTTTGCCACATTTAGGATGATAATTGAAGTTAGGGTCCCTCTTGAGAGTCTTCAATAATCTTGTGAGATACTCCATAGCCAATACAAATAGATAAGGAGATAGTGAATCTCCCTGTCTTAGCTTGAAATGGCCTAGTAGGCTGCCCATTAATGATGATGGAATATAAGACTGTTGTTACACATCTCATAATTCATTGCACAAATCTCCCTGGCAACTGCAGATATGTCAACACTTGCTCTAAATAACCCCACTCAACTGGGTCATAAGCCTTCTTCATATCTATTTTCATCATGCATCTAGGAGAAACACCTTTTCTGCCATACCCTTTAACTAACTCATGACTAAGTATTATGTTGTCATTTATCAGTCTACCAGGAACAAAAGCTGACTGATTTTTATTCACCAGCCCATCCATCTCTCCTTCTAATCTATTAGTTAGGACCTTAGATATAAGCTTGTAAAGTAGTGTGTAACATGATATTGGCCTGTACTTAGTAATTTTAGAAGGATTTTTTACCTTAGGTATAAGTGTTACTGTTGTACAATTTATAGGCTACATAGTTGAACTTGAGAAGAACTCAATTACTGCATCTGTAATTGTGTCTTCTACTACAGGCCAAGCTTTCTTGAAGAATAAAGCATTGAAACCATCACACCCAGGGGCTTTGTTGTCACTTATGCCTTTTAGAGCATGATATATCTCCTCATTTGATACCTCTGTTATCAGTTGCAGTTGTTGCACTCTATTCACCATAGGACCATCTCTCATGAGAGCTGGATTAATAGCAGGCAACTCATTTGCTGAGGAACCTAATAGTTGTTGGCCTGTCACTTCCTCCTCAATTCCCTGCCTTGTTTGCACTGTATCCCCATTACACTTTATTAATCTTCTGATCTTGTTCTGACTGTATATGTTTTCCATACTTGCAAAGAAATATGATGTATTGGCATCACATAGCTTTAACCATTTTACTCTTGACTTCTGCCTCATAATACTTTTCTCTACCCCTAACCATTTCTCCAACTGTACTTTCATTTTTTTTTCATCAGCTACTAGGGCCTCAGATTGACCAGGATCCTTCATTTGTTGTTGCAAAGCAATTAGTCTTTGCCTACATACCTTGATCCGATCACCAACAGTATTATACTCATTATTGTTTAACACCTTCATAGCCTGCTTCACTCTTTTTAGTTTCTGCCAGACATTCCTCATATTGTTTTGTTCCTGTGGCCTGTCCCATGCTTCACTTACTATCTTTATAAACTCATCATGTTCAGCTAGATGATTTAGAAATTTGAATGGTTTAGGACTACAATCTTCATCCTCCTCCAGTGCTATACTCAGTGGGGAATGGTAAGAATAATGTGGATCCATAATCCATACCTCTAAGTGTGGCATGGCCAACATCCATTCAGCATTAATCAAAGCTTTATCAATCTTGCTATAAGTGTGTCCATTTGTCCATGTAAAGCTCCTTCCACTAGTTTTCATTTCTGTCAATCTAGTGCTTTCAATAGACTCATTGCAGTCTCTGACCTCCAGTTCTGGCATAGGATTACCAATTGGTCTATATTTCCCTAATCTAATGGCAATATAATCCCCCATTATCAACCATGGCCCTTCCTGTATAGAGTGTAATCTTGTCAGTTCACCCCCACAGGCTTCTTCTATCTTCCAAACTATGCAATCTATATACAGATGTAAAAGTGAACCTCATATCCAATCTCCTAACATAAACTGAAGTGTGTATAATTTGAGAAGTTCTACACAACTCTATGAAATCTATTTCACTTGAATCCCACATCTACCATATTCTTCCTCTACTACTATATTCATAGTTGTCTAAGCATACCCATCCAGGTGTAATTTTCCTTATAATTTGCATAGCCTTCTGTTCTTTTATTTTATGCTCTAATAATGCAATCATATGTACTTTATTACTTCGAATGAACCACTTCACCTCTTTTTGTCTAGGGGCTTTTTAAGCCCCTTATGTTCCAAGTTACTAGCTTCATACAAGTATGAAAAGGGGTTGCATAGTCCCTTCCTGCCCATTATTACCTTATTGTCTGTTTGTTCCTTCCTCCATTTGTCTTGGCATTGCTAGCTACAGTTTAGACTCTGTGAGAAGATTAAAACCATTAAGCACATTGACTACATCAACTGGTTGCCTCTCTCTGCTTCTAGCTGCTGACTTTCCTATGACAATCTACCACACTTGTTCTTCGTTTCCTTTCAGTGCTCCTATACCAGCACTAGCAACCAATGTACTAGTGCTAGCATTTCCTTCAATATTAGGCTCTATCAACTTCGATTGCTCCTTAACAACAGTTTTCTGCACTTTGGGTTCAGGTTTAGGTTGCCATTCCTGTTTCTGCTTTGCATTCTTAGACTTCAGATTTGGTCCTAGCTACTTATCTACTCTGCATTTGTGGTCAACTTGCATATATTTAGTACAGAACTCAGGGACCCAATCATATATTATTTCCTGAATAAACTCCCTCCCATTTGGATCAGTCACCTTGAAGGACCTAGGCAACTCTTTAGTAACATCCATTTCCACCAATACTCTTGCATAGGAAATCCTATCAACTTGAGTAGTATAAGCATCAACATATAGAGGGATTCCCAAACCACTACTTATCCTACTTAGTGACCTATTTCCCCAGCAATTCAAAGGCAAATTAGGATATTTGACCCACACTGGTATAGTTTGAAGCATCTCTTTATTGAAATCAAAATCAACAGACCACATTTTGACAATGATAGGCTTGTTATTCAACATGTGAGGTCCTGAATACAACACTTCATCCCTATCTTTAATAGAATTGAAACGAACTAAAAAATATCCATCATTGTGAAAATACACCTTAGGCTTTGCTACAAAGTTCCATACTGAAGCAATGTATCTTTCCATGGCACCTATTGTTGGACTTCCTCCAACAACATACAGAATTAATGCTTGCTTCCACTTCTGAGTCTCCTTCTCAATTTCTTCCTTGCAGAGTTCCACAATCACCTCACCATTTTTGATAGTTGGTGCAATAAAATTCATATCCATACCTTTTGCTGTAAAATTCGATCCCACGAATAGATTTGCCCACTGTTTCTGCCCTTTATCAGCCTCTACAGGAGGCAAATTCACTTGAGGTTGAGTTATCTCTGTTGTAGTCCCTTTTTCCCCCAGTTCACCAGTAATTGGTACAGAACTCTTACCAGCTATCACATTTTTGCTTACATTAGGGCTTGCACATATCACCGGACCATCAATAACTACTTTACCACTATGATTGCCCTTATCCAGTAGAGTTTTCATACCTTCTTTCGTGGTTGATAATGGAGGCCACTGTTCCATTGGAGCTTCCCCTTGATCTCTAACCATATTGCTCTCATGCCTCAGAATTGGAGTGTTTGTTCATGCGTATCAGTTACTTGGCTCGTGGTTGCAATTCTCTTCGGCCGTCCCCTCCCCATGGCAGTTGGCGTATGTTAGCACATGCACTCTAACGTGCGCTGGATGGATAGTGCGGCATAAATCAAAAAGATAAATCTTATTAGCTGTGAGCTCTTTAGCAAGGAGCATCTCTGTTCTCTCTTGATATTTAATATCTTTAATCATAATAATATTGATCTAAACTATTTTTTCCCCTTAAACATCTCATGTTGAAACCATATTTACTTTGTCAAAAGAATTTGTCAAAAGACTAATATTTGAGACCGAAGAGAATAACTATCTTCAAATTGAAAATTGAAATATTCTTTGCTTTATTAGTATTCTCAAGGCTCTATTATCTAATAATTGAGTTTGTACACTGTAGTTTCGGCAAAGGCTATTACGTATAGTTGAAAATGGCGTCCCTTAAATTACATGGCTCTTGGGTTGTAAAAGGCACATTTAACATAAATCCTGCATGCAAATTGCAAAGTGCCACAGATTTCTTTTTTCTTTGTTATTAGTCAAATTACAAAAATTCCTTCGATGTTTTTTCTTCAAAACAGTTATGTGACCCTTAATTGAAATTTCAAATTTGATCTAGGAATAACTTTTTTTTTATTTTTAATAGAGAACGTTTTGCCCTTTGGTCGATTTATGACACGAATCTGAATTATTCAGGATAACAACAACAATAATGACCCAGTAAAATCTCACAAGTGGGGTCTGGGGAGGGTAATGTATACGCATACCTTACCCTTACCCGAATGGAGTAGAGATGCTGTTTCTGATAGATCCCCGACTCAAGAAAATGGAAAAGACGAGAAGAGACAATATATTAGTACCATCAACAGAAACCATAGAAATAATAACATCATCATAAGAACTAGAAGATAGATGAAATGCAATAACAAAAACTAGTAAATAAGGCCCTCTGCTATAAAGAACGGAAGAATAGTGTGAATACAAAATTAACCACTAGCAGTCTAAGACCAATACTATCAAACTCGCCTCACCCCCAGTACGAGGTAGAAAAAAAGAAGCTCGACTACCTCCTAACCTACAACCCTAATGCTCGACCTCCACACCTTCCTATCGAGGGCCATGTTCTCGGAAATCTGCAACCACTCTATGTCCTGCCTGATCACATATTCCCAATACTTCTTAGGCAGCCATCTACCTCTTCTCGTACCCGCCAAAGCCAACCGCTCGCACCTCCTCACCGGAGCATCATAGCTTCTCCTCCGCACGTTCTCAAACCATCTGAGCCTCGCTTCCCGCATCTTGTCATCTATAGGAGCCACGCCCACCTTCTCCCGAATATCTCCATTCCTAATCTTATCCATCTTGGTGTGCCCGCACATCCACTTCAACATTCTCATTTCTGCTGCTTTCATTTTCTGGATATGAGAGTTCTTAACTGGCCAACACTTTGCCCCATACAACATATCCGGTCTAACCACCGCTATATAAAGCTTACCTTTGAGTATCAGTGACACTTTCTTGTCACACAAGTCTCCAGATGCTAACCTCAATTTAATCCACCCACTCATATATGGTGTGTGACGTTCTCGTCGATCTCTCCGTTCCCCTGGATAATGTAACGATCCGACTGGTCGTTTTGAGCATTTGCACTTCGCTCGTTAGTTTACAGGCGTGAGTAGCTCCGTATGAGGTATTTTGACTTATTAAATCGTCGGTTTTGGCTTTCAGGTTATTCAAAATTGAATTGAAGAATGAATTTTATTGTTGAAGCTTTAAATTGGGTTTTAATTAAGGATTTGATCTTTATCATTTAAAATTGTTTCCTTGGGCTTTATTTGATGTATTTGAGTTGCTTTTGGCTAGTTTTGAGCCGCTCGGATGTCGCTACGTGCGTGATGGCATTTTTGGAGCTTGGCTTGGCTTGCTCGGTATTGGAATTTTCTTGTTCGAGGTAAGTAACTCTTCTAATCTTGGAGCTGAGGGTATGAACCCTAAATATACGTGTTATGTGTTTGATTTTGAGGTGACGCACATGCTAGGTGACGGATGTGTGGGCGTGCACCGTGTGAACTGTGATTTCCGTTATTTCTGTGGTACTGTGTAGTTACCTGAACTTGTCTGAAATCATGAAATCTCTACGTACTAGAGTTATCGAGCTGTGATTATGTTAGAAACCATGTCTAGGCTACATGCTTATCCTGTTGGGACCCACCGAGGTCATTTCTGTTGTTGAGTAATCTGCTTTCATTGCATTACATACTCTGTTATATGCATTCACATGCATATCATATCTTAGTCTCTGTTGTTATTTATTGATGCATCATATCATTATTTTCGGGCTGGTATCATGACATTGTGAGCCCGAGAGACTGGAGAGATTGATGACTGAGTGAGGCCGAGGGCCTGATTGTGAGGATGATTATGGGATCGAGCTGTGTTGATACCCAATTTTGCCCTCATATTTTTTCAAATAATATATATACTTTCAAAATATTATTTTTGCATCATTATTTAGCTTACAAATCTATACAAGCACTTTTATAATTTTTCATGCTCTTTAGAGCTTTAAAATTAATTTTCTTGCATTTAAATTACATAAATATTTAGTAATTATCCCTTTGAATTATTTGTGATGACTTAATCATTCAAAATTACTATTTTGTATCCTCATATATGTCTCATAATATTTTGCACTTCATTTTTTATATATAATTACATTAGCATTTTAAAGCTATTTGCACAATCTTGCAATAATAGCCTATATTCATATACAAATGCTCCTTATTTATATTGTTGGCGTCAAAATAGTATTTTTATATTTTTGTAATGCTAAATCATTATTTTAAATCATTTTAGTACATAAAAATATTTTTATTCATTTACTAATTATTTTTATAAATTATTTTGATAAATTATGTGTGCTTAAAAGGCTGGCCCAATTTTTAAACCAATTTTCGAACTAAAAAATGGCCCAACACCTTAGCCCAGTAACCATAACCCAAAGTCAAACGACCTCTTTACAAGACCCGGTCGGTACCCGTTTTAATTAACCCATCTCGTTCATTTATTCCCCTCATTTTAATTACCCACCCCAACCCTAATCCTCTCATTCTCTTTAACCCACCGCTCTAAAATTCTCTCATCTCCTCTCCACAGAAACCCTAGCCGGCCTCTCAAATCTCTCCAAATCCGTCTCAACCATGGATTCTCTCCATGATTTCCTTACCTTTTGTATGTTATCTCGTTATTTTCTATAAAACTATGATATCAACTAGTACTTGCCTAAACATGGCAAATATTATCTCTCAGAATCCGGCCATTCAACTTCAATCGCTCGAATCTGGACAGTATTTAGTCCATATACATCATGAGCAGGCTATATGGGTCCGATTAGCCAAGATTTCCGGCTAATTTCCGATTTCAGTCAACTAGGGTTTACCTATTTTTTTCCTAATCCGATATTTATTGATTCTGCATGTTATTACTTCCTTATTTATGTTTTATTTTATAGTGTTTCCTTGTTTACTTGTTCGATTTCTGTCACTATATAAACCCCTCCCCATTCCCCTTTGAGATAGAGCTGAATCGATATACTTTCACTAAAAATTAGAGCCGAATGGATATACTTTCACTAAAAATTAGAGCTTTGTTATGTGATTCCCTCATTCTCTTATTCTGTACTTTGGTGTTGGCCGGCTGAAAGCCAAGGCCACTGAGATTCTATTATTCGAACTTTCTCTTGGTGCGAGCATTGGTCGGGGGTCTTTCAAAGCTCTTGGAAACTTTGCCACATTGAGATTCTGGGTTCTTGTGGAATTTTTGTTCTTTATTGTTGTTCGTTTAATTGGTAAGTCGCTTGACCTTTTGTAATTTCATTTTTATGTGTCTCTGATTTGCATGTGCTCTCGCTTCTGAAATCTATGGCTTAATGTGTTTCTGGGTTACTTTATGCATAACTCTGTTAGTTTTACACTCGTTTTAAATCTATTTAGCATTTAACTTCTCCTAATGCTGCTAGTTCCGAGATTGTCTATGTCTAACTTGGATAATCTGAACCCTCCTAAGCTCGTTTAGCTAGTGTATTAGGGACTGAATGTTCATGAATATGCTTACTTGCTTTGTCCTGAATCTCTGTAATGAATGCCTCACATCTGTAATAACCTATGTTAAGACCTTCACTGTTAACTATGACTTATTTCCCTGCTATTGTGTCACTCAACATGCTCACTTGATCCTATACTCCTTTAGTGATTGCTTGAGGTTTTAGAACATCTCAACTTGTTTTCCCTACCATGTTTGAACTGTTTTGTTTCATGATATTAGGATGAATCCCCGGCATAACTTGGAATTTCTCTAGTTAATTAGTCTACTGTGTCAATACCCGAATGCCTACATTTGCTATGTGACATGTGTTTACTTTCCCACTATGTTCTGAATCTTTGTAATGATAGTCTTGCATATGTAATGTGTTCTAATCTGTACTAAGACCTTTTCTATCAACTATGATCTACTCCCTCACAGCATGTTTCTGTTTTGCTTAGTTTTATATCCTTAATGACTGTTTGAAACCTTTAGAATGGCCATCTTAGTTTGTGTTTCCATACCATGTTTGACATAATTAAGACCTTTAGGCTTCAAATCTCTAAGTCAGTGCCTTACTTAAACTTGTTTGGTATTATGCACCCGTGTATGATAACTTTTGTCAGTCCTGCAAACTTGTTTCTCCCCTAACTCTTTCAATATGTGACCTACTTGATTAGCTACTCTGTATGCTCAACTTTGCTATGGCTACTTTAAGCTATAAGTGCATTTTCTCAACTTCTGTCCCTTAACCATTGTTTATTCTCTCTCATTTGTTACCTACGCTATTCTGAACCTATCATTCTTGGCCGGCTGAAAACCAAGGCCATCAAGACTCTTGCTACTGACCTCCCTAGTGTGAGCACTGCTCGGGGTCTATTTGAGACTCTTGTGAACTTTGACACACTCGGGTTTGGGGTCTTTTAGCCACTTTCTCTACTACTAAGACCTGAACTACCCCACTTAATTCCTTCTTCCTATTGTCTAACGAACATGTAAGCTGGTTGGTTTAAGTGATTTAATGCCTGGGTAATATGGTTGATCTATGGTTGTGTGATTTGGCTTTGAGCTCTTCTATGGATTCTGAGTTGTGCTGATGAATATGGTTCCTTGTTGAAAATCTAGGTATACCACGGGAGAATTGTTGAAGGCCCAGTAGTTCTGGGTATTTCTTTTGGGCCTGCTCTGGGCCTACTGTCATTATTTGTATAATATTTGTAATCATATTCATTATTGGGCCTGTAATAACTTTGTAATAAACAATTGAGGTGTTAGTAAAAATGGGGGATGGGTAAATTCTGATGTTTGCATGCAAGGGTAGAAAACATGCCTATAGGATTCAATGATTCATCTGCTATATATACCATTAAATCTCTATGTGCACTGTAAAACTCATGGGATTAAGAGAAGCACACACTCACACTACTTGTCTACTAGCAACACATGAGTTTAAATGCTTCAATTATCCCTGCTGCTACATGTTATTAGAAAACCTGCTCATAGGAAATAAATATCATTGAATTTTCCTTCAATTTGCATAGCTACAGCATATCCACTAGAAATTATGCATATAGGATTTTAATCATTTCATTCGGTACTGTATCGCACTGTTCACCTAGAAAATATGCCTATAGGGTTAAAGTATAATAATAGAATTGGTTCCAAAATCACCAATTGTTAGAGATCCTGCCTATAGGGTATTGCTACTCGCCAAAAAGTGTTAATTTTCTAAATGTTGTTTGCTGCTCGAAAAGCATGAATAATTCTGGGCTTTCCTCCAATAGATTTCATTGTCACTTAGTGCGTAAATCACCTAGACACAACATCTATAGGTTAAATAACTGGAAATATACAGTCTCAAATCAACATGCAACAATCGTATAATTATTTGGAGATAAGCAGCGCCTAGCCTCTAAAATTGCTTGTAAGTTTTAATACATAGTCACATAGAAATCATGTCTATAGGGCTTAAGGTTCTTAATTCTGAAATGGCCTAACATAAAAACCTGTTTCACATGTATTTGTTGCTTAAGTGTGGAGGCTAACTTGAGCCCTTAACTGCCCATATTTGAAGTCCAATATGTGTTTTGTATGTCGCCTAGTTTCGACATTTCTGAGCCACATAAGTAAGGTCTAGAACCACCCTAGTAG
>AWOL01S0031428.1:0-14853 GCA_000715115.1 Nicotiana otophora
AGGTAGTGCACGCATTGAGTACAACTTAGAATTGAATTAGCGCGCTTCAGGTAAACAGCTTTAACATAGTAATCGGGTAGCATGAGATGATAGTCTGTGCCCGCTGAATAATATGAGTAACTCCCTATCTCAAAGGAGTTGTGAAGTATTATTTATATTACACAGGGTGATCCTTTAGGCTAAAAATTTAGGACCCCCCTCCCCCTCTTTTATATGTTGTTATTAGATCCAAATAGTTGTATCCCTATATTCGTACTAAGATCTGTACTAATCATGTTTGTAATGAAATTCTTTGACCTTTACATTCGCTTTGTTTATTTGATCACTTAGCCTAATTGTAATCCACATAATCTTAAGTTCGGTCGGGGCCCACAGTTGTGGATCTCAAAGAGTGCCTAACACCTTCTCTTTGAGGTAATTTGAGTCCTTACCCGATCTTTGGTGACGCTGACTAGTTAAAACAGAGTCATTTGCAAATAGGTGCCCTAACGCACCTTAAAAACCGTTAGGTGGCAACTCTTCTATTTTAATACCTCCTTTAAAAGAGTTGTCACATGTCGAGGCACGCTCCTGCACGCCGTAGCGGGTCAGATTGTCTTACTATAGCACGTGAGTTGTCAGTGTAACGTGTGAGTTGTCCGTGCGATTCCAAGATATTGATATTATGGCACATGAGTTGTCCGTGCAGCACGTGAGTTGTCCATGCGGATTATGGCACTTGGGCTGTAGGAGCTCCTCCGGAGTCTGCACACTCCCAGTGAGTGTAGGTACCTACTGAGTACGAGTGCCGAGTGCTGAGTGACTGAGAGGGCAGAGTGAATTGATACTCTGAAAGTATGCATATGATCTTTATCACTGATTTGCATCGCATTTGGCATGCGCACTTGACATATGGGCATAGAGAAATATCTTACTTATTGTCAAAAGGAATTTTTTGGGAAAAATCACAGTTTTTAAACTTACTCGTATTTTATTTTGGGTAAAAGATTTGGGTTTTCACTGAGATACTTGAAAAGAAATGCCTATTTTTCTGAAACTGTGAACGAACTGAGTATTTTATTTCTGAGATACCTCTTTTGTTACTTGTACTATGCTGTTACGAACTGTTGTGGAATATTGGTGTTGGACCCGACCTTTGTGTTAGCTCGTCACTACTTTCAACCTAAGGTTAGGTTTGTTACTTATTGAGTACATGGGGTCGGTTGTACTCATACTACACTTCTGCACCTTGCGTGCAGATACTGACTGCTGATGTTGCTGTATTCGATGGGAGATGGATTTGAAGATGTACCTGCATCTCGGTTGTAGCTGCCTCTTGTTCATCGTAGCCTTAGATCTATAAAACTCTGTCAATGTATTTTTCAAACAGATGATATATTTACTTCATTTCCCCTTTGTAAACTCTATTCTTAGAAGCTCATGATTTGTACTACGAGTTCTTGAGGAAATGTATTAGTTTCACATATTTTCTTTTAATTAATTGTCTTATTAAATTTTATTGGAATTGGATAGTTGATAATTAGCTTACCTAGCGGGTTGGGTTAGGTGCCATCACGCCTAATTGAATTTTAGGTCGTGACAGATAATCGACCCAAGGTACTTGAAACTACCTCTCTTGGGGATGACTTGTGATCCAAGCCTCACGTCCATGCCCACTTCCCTCGACTCAACGCTGAACTTGCACTCCAGGTATTCAGTCTTAGTCCTGCTCAACTTGAAACCCTTTGACTCAAGGGGCTATCTCCAAACCTCCAACATCTCGTTAACACCGCCTCGCATCTCATCAATCAGAACTATATCATAAGGGAATAATATACACCATGGCACATCCCCTTGAATATGGTGTATCAGTGTGTCCATCACATGGCAAATAAGAACGGACTGAGCGCAGATCCTTCGTGTAACCCTATAACAATTGAAAAATTCTTCGAGTCGCCTCCCACTGTCCTAACCCGAGTTTTAGCTCCATCATACATGTCTTTGAGCGCTCTAATATAAGCTACCGACACACCTTTTGCCTTCAGGCATCTCGAGAGAACCTCCCTAGGAACTTTATCATATGCTTTCTCCAGGTCAATAAACACCATGTGCAGACCCTTCTTCCTATTCCTGTATTGTTTCACCATTCTCCTAATAAGGTGGATAGCTTCCGTAGTCGAATAACCCAGCATGAACCCGAACTGTTTGTGGGATATAGGCATAATCCTCCTCACCCTCACTTCCACCACCATCTCCCAAACTTTCATAATATGACTAAGTAACTTGATACCCCTATAGTTACAACACTGGATATCATCTTTGTTCTTGTATAACGGTACCACCGTACTCCACCTATGCTTATCCAGCATCCTCTTCGTCGTAAAAATAATATTAAACAGCCTAGTCAGTCTCTCCAAGTGTGCTCTACCCACACATCTCCAAAATTCAACCGGAACTGGCCTGGTTGCTCTGCCCCTACTCATCTTATGCATAGCCCCCACGACCTCCTCAACCTTAATGCGCCTACAATACCTAAAGTCTCGGAGACTCTTCGAAAGCCCCAGATCACCTAGCACAATATCCCAGTCTCCCTCTTTATTCAGAAGTCCATGAAAGTAAGTTTGCCATCTCTGCTTAATCTGAGCCTCCCCATCAATATTCTACTGTCCTCGTCTTCATTCGGGATCCAAAGCAAATATTGAATATCGAATGGGAAAAAAAATTTATTGTTCTTCTAATTTTTATTTCTTTTTAAGTTTTTGTTTATATAACTTTGTTTTCAAAACATCTTATAGGGGACAATTATCGTGATCAACTTTGGAAAGTTGAGATTCAGTCAAAACACTAGCTCCTTAATTAATTTTCTTTGGGTTTTACACGACGTGAAACTAAATTAGTCGAGACTTCAAAACAAATATTAAATATCGGGTGGGAAATAAAAAAAAATATTTTTCTTTTAATTTTATTTCATTTGAAGTTATTATTTATAACCTTTGTTATAAAAACATGTTAGAGTGGACAATTATCGTGATCAAGATTCAGTCAAAACTTTAGCCCCTTAATTAATTGTGAAAACAACAATTTTTATTTCCTTTCTTCATTGCTCTTTTTCCTAATCAGGAACCCGTTCCAACCAAAATAAAAATAAAAATGGCAACTCCTCTTTGATTGGCCTGAAAAATAATCCTATCTTTTCGAAAAGATTTTTTTTCTTAGTTTGCTTTTTATTACAATATTGGGTACGAAACCATTAAGAGTAGGTCATAATTAGATAATGGAATATATTGACTTTATGAAAGATCATATCTTGACAAGCTTTTGACCCAACCAAATCTAATCTAGACGAATATTTCCACCCCCAAAAGGTTATAAACATTTTATTCTGACTAGCACAAAAAACACATGATTTTTAGTATCAATTGACTATGATGGAAGGCAAATGCTCTAGAATATATATGTATAGTAAATTGTTAGGTAGTCACTCACTTTGTATATTGATTTGATGCTCTAAAGTGGAAAAAAGTTTATTTGGAGCTAAAGGCGGACTCAATATGTTAACGTGACGGGAGCATTACTATTTTATTCAACTAATGTTATGTAAAGACTTTTAATGTTTAGGGTGTCAAGTTATTTATAATTTTCAAGATATACACATATATAAATATATAAGAGTTTTGCTGAAATTTACGGAGTTCGATGACCCGTCAATATCACACGTAGGTTCGTCTCTGCTTGGAGCGTGATGCATTAATTAGAAGGATGACAATCTTTACACTTGTTATTATATCGATCAATGTAGGTTGGACAAATTAGTGTAAGGTCTATTCTAGATGAGGAAATCAAAGGAATGGGCATATATACCGGGGTAGTGTGCTTTTTAATAATATCTGTGGTATTTAGTCAATTTACTCACATTTTGACTATTTTAATAGATACTATTGCTATCTTTTGCTAGTAAAATATTATCAAATAATTCTATTCATCAAAGCTATTGAAGATAGTTAAACCCATACAAATAAGAATAAAAAGTTATTATTTACTCCAGGTGTAATTTATATCAAATTAATAGGTGCATGACATGTAAACGTATAGACTCATCTCACTTAATCACAATTGATTGATACATATTTTAACCTAATAAAATCACTTAATCTGTGAATTATTTTATGCGGGACAAAATGTAAAATAAGAACACATATACTAATAATGCAGTAATTAAAAGGATAAAGACAAAATTACCCTCACTACATCTATATTTTTAATGATTGAATTGTTTATATTGAATCTTTTCCTTCCCATCGAAGTATGTAGATTCTGAAAATTGTAGCCCATTTATGCGTAAGAATAATTGGATGCATGTTTTCTATTAACTAAATACTTCTGAATAAGTCATAAAAAATACCAAGCCAAAAGGTTGTGTATAAGCTTGCAATATTTAAGCTTTAATTAAATTATAACTATATGACAGCACAAGAAAACGCGAGGGAAGATTCATACCAATTTCAGCAATTAATGGCCTAAAGTCAAATCTTGATGAGAGGTCATAATATTTTTAAATAATTCTTTATATAGTTTTATTTGAAATATATTTTTAAACTTTTTGAGATGCAAAGTTATTATGGTAATAATTATTTATAATTGAGTTCTTCCGATAATTCATTTTTAATTGATAGTATAACTAATCTATTTAATTTTTCCTAAGACATTATTGATCATAAGTAAGATTTTATCAATTTTAATTCAGACAAATTTATTTCTTCTAATGCAAGCATGCATATTATTCTACAAGGAATATAGGCATTTAGAAAATAATCAAGTCTTTTTATTTGATTAAGTATTAATCAGAGTATTATCTTCTGAGTGTACTAATTTTAACACTTTGAAATCGAAAATAAGATAAGCCATCATATCAAGTGGCTATTACATTTTAAAATTCCTTGAGGTTAAGACAATGTTTTTGCAGATTCTATTATTTAATGGTCTTATTTTTCTACTAAATAGAAATAATAATAATAACAATAACAACAAACTCAGTATAATCTCATAATGTGGGATCTGGGAAGAGTAGAACGTACGCACACCTTATCCCTACCTGGTGAAAGTAGAAAGGTTATTTCTGATAGACCCCGACATAAGAGAAGAAGACGACGAAGAAGAAGAAGAAGAAGCAACAACAAATAATAACAACGAAAAAAAATAAGATAACTGGAATGAACAAAACAACAAGAAGTAAAAGGGATCTAAGAATAGGAAAATACGAGATTGCTACTAATACTACTGGTTTCAACTATTATTTGTAAATACTTATTTGTTTAAATAATATTTTTTATACTTATTTAGCAATTTTATTAATTTATTTTTCTCTTAATTTTATTATTTTAAAATCTGGCCTAAGTTATGCCTAATTTTCGAACCAATTAAGGTCCAAACAAATGAGCCCAACCCCAATTGACCCCCAGAATCTCAAAACCAAGTGACCCAATAAGCCTGCCCATTTGGGACCCGACCTTAGCGCCCTTTAATCTCGACTGTTGATCTCAAATGATCAACGGCTCATAATAAATCCCCCATTCTCCTTATATCCACATAACCCAAACTCTAGACCCCATTTTCCGTCTCCGCCGCCTTCAAACACTCGTCCTTCTCCTCTGAGAGAAATCCTAGTCGTCCCACTCAAATCTTAGTCCCAGTCCAAGATAATATGAAAATCTTCCATATTTCCTTTCCTTTTTCTGTGCTCACAGCTATTCTTTCCTGCTTTCTTGACATTATTCATTTGGTACTGATTTATTTAAGGAAGCTGATATTTCGGCGAGGTTTGTTTGGCTCAAATTCTGGATAGTTACCATATTTTCGACTCGATATGCTCAATAACAAGGCCATATGATTCCGATTCGGTGGGATCCTTGGTCGATTTTGGCTTCCTGTCGAACTAGGATTTGTTCGATTTTATCTATTCCGATTTGGAATAGTTTTTGCATGTGATTTTTGTCCCTTGTTTGAACTTGATTGATTTTCTTTCCTTGTTTTTTTGCTTAATTTATCACTATATAAACCCCCCTTTTCCGTTCCCCTCTAAGGCTTAACGATTATTGCTTGACCATTGTTACTACTACTACTGTTGCTGCTGCTGCTGCTTACTACTACTACTACTACTCCTGCTACTGCTGCTACTGCTACTGCTATTACTGCTACTGCTACTGCTACTGCTACTGCTACTGCTATTACTGCTACTACTACTACTGATGCTACTACTACTGATGCTACTACTGCTGCTACTACTACTACGCTGCTACTGCTACTACTGCTACTGCTACTACTGCTACTGCTGCTACTGCTACTGCTGCTACTGCTACTGCTATTACTGCTACTGCTACTGCTACTGCTACTGCTACTGCTATTACTGCTACTACTACTACTGATGCTACTACTACTGATGCTACTACTGCTGCTACTACTACTACGCTGCTACTGCTACTACTGCTACTGCTACTCTACTGCTACTGCTACTGCTATTACTGCTACTACTACTACTGATGCTACTACTGCTGCTACTGCTACTACTGCTACTGCTACTGCTATTACTGCTACTACTACTACTGATGCTACTACTACTGATGCTACTACTACTGCTACTACTACTATGCTGCTACTGCTACTACTGCTACTGCTACTACTGCTACTGCTGCTACTGCTACTACTGCTGCTACTGCTACTGCTGCTGCTACTGCTACTACTACTACTGCTGCTGCTATTACTGCTGCTACTGCTACTACTGCTGCTACTGCTACTGCTACTGCTGCTGCTACTGTTGCTGCTACTGTTGCTACTGCTACTACTACTACTGCTACTGCTACTGCTACTGCTACTGCTACTGCTACTGCTACTGCTACTGCTACTGCTACTGCTACTCCTACTGCTACTACTACTGCTACTCCTACTGCTACTGCTACTGCTACTGCTACTGCTACTGCTACTGCTACTGCTACTGCTACTGCTACTGCTACTGCTACTGCTACTGCTACTGCTACTGCTACTACTACTACTACTACTGCTACTGCTCTTACTGCTACTGCTACTGCTACTACTGCTACTGCTACTGCTGCTGCTACTGCTATTGCTACTGCTGCTGCTGCTGCTGCTGCTGCTGCTGCTGCTGCTACTGCTACTGCTACTGCTACTGCTACTACTACTACTACTACTGCTACTGCTCTTACTGCTACTGCTACTGCTACTACTACTACTACTACTGCTACTGCTCTTACTGCTACTGCTACTGCTACTACTACTACTACTACTGCTACTGCTCTTACTGCTACTGCTACTGCTACTACTACTACTACTACTGCTACTGCTACTGCTGCTGCTACTGCTATTGCTACTGCTGCTGCTGCTGCTGCTGCTGCTGCTACTGCTACTGCTACTGCTACTGCTACTGCTACTACTACTACTACTACTATTACTACTGCTATTACTACTACTGCTACTACTACTATTACTACTGCTGCTGCTGCAGCACTGCTACTACTACTACTGCTGTTGCTACTACTACTACTGCTACTGCTACTACTACTACTACTACTGCTACTGCTACTGTTGCAGCACTGCTACTACTACTATTACTATTACTATTACTACTACTACTACTACTGCTGCTGCTGCTGCTGCACTACTACTGCTGCTGCTGTAGCACTACTGCTGCTGTTGCAGCACTACTGCTGCAGCAGCACTACTGCTGCAGCAGCACTACTACTGCTTCTGCAGCACTACTGCTGCAGCAGCACCACCACCACTACTACTACTACTACTACTACTACTACTACTACTGCTGCTGCTGCTGCTCAATCTCATTCATTCTACTGTTCTAAGACTTGAGACCTTAGCCGACTGAAAGCCAAGGCTACCAGAATTTGACTGTAACTTCTTTCTCAGTGTGAGCACTGCCAAGGGTTCGTTTGAAACTCTTGGGAACTATGACATACTGAGATTTTGGGAGTCCTGCTGTTCTCTCCTTACCACTTTTAATTGAGTTGCTGCTGGAACTTAAATTTCTCATTTTTCTTGCTCGCTAATTTGCAACTAGTGAGTACCTTTATCCTTGCAGCTCTGTTCTCTTTACTTATGATAATGCTCTGAATATCTATGTTGTTCGAACTTTGTGAACCAATATAATTTCAATATGGTATTAGTTTTGTTTGCAATCCTATCCGCCTTGAAGTTAGTCTATGCCCTATATTTTCTAGCATCTAAACTTGCCTAAATCCTGAACTTAGACCTCTGTTCACTATGTGTAACTTTTGATCATCTTGAACCTGCTTGGTCTACTATGTTTATGTATACATGAGTTTCCTATGTTTTTTGCTTGCCCATATTCATGCCTTGCTTTGGATTCCAGTGTTAAAAGTTGTAGGACACTAATCCATGCCCAGAAATTGTTCGACTATATTTCTCCACACTAAGTCATTTACGCACAATTTTCTACTTGCTGATTTTCTTAAAATATAATGTCTATGTTAGTTCTGAACTCTTCAAACAAGCATGTTTCTTTGCAACTTGTGAACCCCAATCCTTACTATAAATGCATGCTTTACTACAGATCCATGCATGCTAGTGCTAGGTTTTCTTGAGTTTGATGTCTAAGGAAACCTTTGATATGTATAATCGAACCTGCTATATGTGATCAACATACATTCTCAAAATCAAGTACTTGTTTGCTGATTAGTTATCGTGCTAAGTTTGTGATACTATAGACCTTGAATTTCCTTAATAAGCCTTCTTATTAGCACTTTTGCCCGTCATGAACTGACCTGCCATTCTTAGTTAAGTTTTGCTTTGCATCCTTATGCTGAGGTCTTCTTTTGAAACTGCTGTTGGTATCTGCCTATCGAGCATGTCATTGCTACTTGTTAATCCTCTTAGAATCAATTCATGACCCTATCTGCTTTGAACTCTTATGCTTGGTCTCTTTGCTTTATAAATTCTTGTTATGCTAGATTCCTATAATTAATCGTGTGCATCCTAAGGAGCCTCTTTCTTTGAACTTGTTTGAAAACCCATGTGTATGCCCATTCTATGTATTCTGCATACCTTCTACATCCTATGTGTCTCTATGTGAAGTTCGATTGTGTGTCTTGCCTCTGGGATGTTTAGAATTCTTGCTCCTGCTAGTTGTGGTATTAAGAGGCCAAAATGTGCGTACACTCCTCGTTAGAATTTGAGTCATCCTAAATAATTCTGGTTTGCATGAATTTCCATTCGTGTCTTCATCATCTGTAATTGGTAATGGATGGGCAAGAGAATTGTTTTGTTGGGCCTGGACTGCTGAATCTGATTCTTGGTACTGTGGTTTTGAGCATATTGTGTGCGCTTGGGATATGGGCATGTCCGAATTTTAAAGCCTATTTGAAGGCTCAGAAGTATCGCTGAGTTATTTTACATTTATGTTTAGGCATGTATTTATTCCATTTGGGCTGTAATAATTTATAAAATTAATGATAGGAGTTAATGAAAATGGGACCTTCCTCTATCACCGAGTTCATTAACTGCACCACCGCTCTAGAATTAAATTCATCGGAGTCGACTGACAACCCTAGATTAGCCAGTGCGTCGGCCTCATTATTTTGATTTCGCAGTACATGAATTAGTGTCCATTCTTTGAACTGATGCAATATCACTTGCAACTTATACAAGTATCTTCGCATCCGGTCCTCTTTTAATTCAAACGTCCCTTTGGATTGGTTAATAACGAGGAGGAAGTCACACTTGGTTTCGATCACCTCGACCCCCAGGCTACTAACCAGTTCTAGACCTACAATCATAATATCATATTCGGCTTCGTTGTTAGTCAATTTCAGAGTTGTAATAGATTGCCTTACTATGTTGCCCGTAGGTGGTTTAAATACGATTCCCAACTCGGACCCTTTCGCGTTAGAAGCATCGTCCGTGAATAAGGTCCAAACCCTCGAGTTAGTCCCTGAGGTGAGTAATAATTCTTTCTCGACCTCGAGGATCAAGGCCGGCGTAAAGTCGGCCACCAAGTCTACCAAAATCTGAGACTTTATTCGGGGTTTGTACTAAATATCGTACCTGCTAACCTCTACGCCCATTTGGCCAGTCGACCAGAGAGATCGGGTTTATGCATAACATTACTTAGCGGATACGAGGTCACGACACATATGGGGTGATATTGAAAGTACGATTTTAGTTTCCTAGATGCGCTTAATAAAGCGAGCGCTAATTTTTCTAAGTGCGGATACCTTGTTTCGGCATCACCTAGGGTTCTAATAACATAATAGATAGGAAACCGTGTACCAGTTTCTTCCCAAACCAGGACACCACTTATCTCTACCTCGGAGACTGCCACGTAGAGGTACAGATGCTCATTCGCCTTTGGGGTGTCAAGCAAAGGAGGGCTTGATAGGTATCATTTGAGTTCTTCTAAAGCTTGCTGACATTCCGGGGTCCAAGAGAAGTCATTCTTCTTCTTCAGTAATGATAAAAGTCGGTGGCTTTTGTTAGATGATCTCGAAATGAACCGGCCCAATGCAGCTATCCACCCGGTCAATCTCTATACCGCCATGACATTGTCAACTACAGTGATATCCTCTATGGAGTTTATCTTGTCCGGGTTGATCTCTATTCATCGGTTAGATACCATGAAACCAAGGAACTTTCCCGAGCCGACTCCGAAGGCACACTTCTCCGGAATCAGCTTCATGTTGTATTTCCTCAGTATGTTGAAGGTTTCCTGCAAATGCTTCAAATGGTCCTCTGCTCGCAGGGATTAACTAACATAACGTCAATATAAACCTCCATTGATTTTTCTATTAATTCCTTGAACATCCGGTTAACTAGGCGTTGATACGTGGCATCGGTATTCTTTAATCCAAACGGCATTATGTTATAGCAATAGGTGTCGAATTTAGTTATAAAATAAGTCTTTTCTTGGTCACCCGGGTCCACCCGTATTTGATTATACCCGGAATAGGCATCGAGAAAATTCAGCGTCTCGTGCCCGACCGTTGCATCGATCATTCGGTTGATGTTAGGCAAAGGGAATGAATCATTCGGACATGCCTTATTTAGGTCATTATAATCTACACACATTCTAAGTTTGTTTTCCTTTTTAGGTACGGCCACTACGTTAGCTAGCCAATCTGGGTATTTAACTTCCCGAATGGAACCTATTTTCAAGAGTTTAGATACCTCGTCTTTGATGAATGTGTGTTTGATTTTGGACTGCGGCCTCCCCTTCTGTTTGACAGGGTAGAATTTCAGATCCAAGCTTAATTTGTGAGTTGTCACCTCTGGTGGGATCCCTATCATATCTAAGTGGGACCAGACAAAACAATCGACATTAGATTTAAGGAAATCAATAAGCTTTTTCTAAGCTCTCGGGTTAACCTCGTGCCCAGGTATACCTTTATGTCCGGTAGATACTCGATCAATATGACCTGTTTCAATTCCTCGATCATCGATTTGGTGGCATTGGTATCATCGAGTGCTATAAAGGATATCGGGACCCCAAAATTATCTTCCTCATTCGTTGGGTGTTCCCTCTGTTAACCCGGCCTAGTCAGGGTCGAGACCGGTGATTGCTATTTGGTGCCTTTCTCTTTGACCTGTTCTTCGCCTTTTGATGTTGTGATAGCGGGCACCTAGATCACCTCCTTGACATCGAACATGTTCTTTGCATCCTATTGTTCCTCATAGACCGTTTTGATTCCGCCTGGGGTGGGAAACTTCAGCGCCTGATGCAAGGTTGAAGGCACCGCTCTTATGTTGTGGACCCATGGCCTCCCTAACAAGGCATTATATCTCATGTCCCCCTCGATTACATAAAATTTTATTTTCTGGGTGGTCCCGACAGTGTTTACCGGTAGGGTTATTTCACCTTTCGTTGTCTCGTATGCCATGTTGAACCCGTCCAATACTCATACTGTCGGTACGATTAGGTCCAATAATCCCAGTTGTTCCATGACACTCCATCAGATGATGTTGACCGAGCTACCTAGATTAATTAACACATGCTTAACTCGAGATTTATTAATAAGTACGGATATTACCAATGCATCGTTGTAAGGTTGAATGATGCCCTCGGCATCCTCGTCGTGAAACGAGATGGACCCTTCCGGAGCATAGTCCCGAGTGCGTTTTTCCCTTGTGATGGAAACTTTGGTGTGGTTTATCATTGGCCTTGTGGGGCATCTACTCCCCCAATTATCATGTTGATCATGTTTTGAGGCTCCTCCAGCTCAATTTGTTTGTTGGCGTACCTGTTTTTGAAATGATTTTTGGCTCGTTCACTTAGCAATTATCGAAGATACCCATTGTTGAATAGACGAACTACTTCTTCCCTTAGTTGTCGACAATCTTCGGTCCTGTGACCGTGTGTACCGTGGTATTTACATATCAAGTTGTGATCCCTCTGTGCGGGATCAAACTGAAGTGGCCTTGGCTATTTGTTCTCCTTGATGCGACCAATGGTCGACACTATACTCGCAGCATCTATGTTGAAGTTATATTCTGATAGTCTCAGGGCTTCTCTTCCCCCAAGTGATCTGTCGAAACCATTCTTACTCATCGGATCTCGGTTTCTAGGACCTTGGTCGTTTCTCCTGTCGTTCCTAGGTGGGTTACGACCGAGTCCGTTTCCCCTTCTATTCGAGTTATAGGCTGATACCGATCTCGGGTCGGCCTTCTCTCCTGGTCCATAATTCTTTTAGACCTGTCGTTCAACCTATTGGGGTAAACAGACCCCAAGGGGGCACCTATTTGGTCGTCCTTGACCCCGATCTTTGAATGGTACATGCTATGAACATTGGCCCAAGTAACTGTCGGGTACTCTACCAAGTTTTACTTCAATTGTTGGGAAGTAACAGAACTTCGGGGTGAGTCCTTAAGTAAACGCTTGAACGGCCCAATCATCTGCAACTGGGCACGGGTCCATCCATTCCATATGGAACCTCAAAACGAACTCCCTAAGTATCTCGTTGTCCCTTTGCTTGACTTTGAACAGGTCCGATTTCCTCGTCTCGACCTTGATAGTGTCGGCATGGGCTTTAACGAGGGAATCTGCAAGTATAGTAAATGAATTAATAGAATATTGAGGTAGTTATGGTACCATATCTTGCCCCTTTAGATAAAGTTTCCCCAAATTTCTTCAACAATACCGACTCGATCTCATCGTCTTCTAGGTCATTACCTTTTATTGCGCACGTGTAGGAGGTTACATGTTCGTTCAGATCTGTAGTCCTATTATATTTGGGAACATCGGGCATTCGAAACATCTTTGGAATTGGATTCAGTGCCTCACTCGGGGAAAAAGGTTTCTGAATGAACTTTTTGAAATCCGGTCCTTTCAATATTCGAGGCGCTCCCGAGATCTGAGCGAACCTTGAATTGTAAGTTTTCACCTTCTTGTCATTTGTTCTATCTTCTTTTCGCCAGACTCCACCCGTTTTGTTAGTGCTTCGAGCATTTTTATCACCTCAGAAGTCTCTCCAGGTCCGAACTCATCTGATTTTGCGACAATCCATTCATCTCTCCGAGCGCCTTCTCTAACCCGCTTGGGTTTGGCCGAGTTCTGTGCGTGATTTTGACTCTGCAGTTTTGCTATTGCCACTTGCTAAGCTTGTAGCATTTCAAAAATCAATCGCAAGCTAACCCCATCACATTCCCCTTCGGGTGCTTCTCGAACTAATGATCGGGGGGCCCGCGAATGCTATTTTTGGGATCAGTCGGGAGGTTGATATTGATGGCAACTTGTGAGTTGGCATCGACTGGGTCAGGGATTGGGACACTATTAGGATCAACAGGGGGTACGTCATTGCTTGGTACCACGTTATTATTTTCACCATGGTGTCCTGACTCGACGTCAATATTCAAGTGAGCAGACTGAGTATTTGACATTTTAAATAGACCTGAAATCAAACTTCAAAGAGAAAGTATAAAATAGGGTGTGTTATGAAGATTCGTATTAAATCACCACTATTATCCTTAGCCCCACGGTGGGCGCCAAACTGTTTACCCTTAAAATGAGTAACAATTGAAATTATACGCGGTTTAAAGGATGCGTGATTTCACGAATGATATAAGAACAACAAATAATTGAATTAAAGAAAAACAAAACGATCAAACCAAACGCAGTGGATGATTAGGCCTGGTATTACGATGAACACTGAAAGTTGGTTTTGATCAAGCCCTCGAATCGGGTTCGGTTGCAACTAAATAAACAAACAGCTGAAGGACACTTTGAACAGTAATTAGAGAACATAAATTGACTTTATAGCTTTGATATGCGTGCAATAGTGATCTTAAAAATAAAAGGTACTCCTATTTATGTAGTAGGAGAGTTTAATCCTAGTACAAGTCTAAATAAGGTAAAAATCTTTCTCCTTTAGTAAATAGTGATACATTGTTGATATCGGGCGAGATTTGCGCCGTAATATCCGGTTAAGGGAGGATATTTCGGCCCCTCGTTTGTCCTGTCTAACCGTCTTTCCCTTAGCCTTGGTTCTTTACTCTGCTCAAGCTCAATGCTTGACTGTGTCCGATTCTTGGCGCACTATTCGTCCTCCCCGGGCTCTGATCTGTGGGAGCCCTCGGCTTTACCTGAGGCCATATCGGGTCGTGCTGTCCTCTCGTCTCTTTACCGAAAAATCGGGAGTAGCCTTATCCCCGATTTTACCCGCACACAATATATATTGCCAGAGTAAGAAACTTTACGTATTTATCTGTTATAGTAGATAATATATTTTATTTTTTAAGATTACAAATCTTGCATTTTAAGAAAACTTGCTTATAAATATTTTTTAGATAACTTGATAATATAATTCTTTTTTACAGTATATATATATATATATATATATATAT
>AWOL01S0031428.1:15216-31101 GCA_000715115.1 Nicotiana otophora
AGCAGACTGAGTATTTGACATTTTAAATAGACCTGAAATCAAACTTCAAAGAGAAAGTATAAAATAGGGTGTGTTATGAAGATTCGTATTAAATCACCACTATTATCCTTAGCCCCACGGTGGGCGCCAAACTGTTTACCCTTAAAATGAGTAACAATTGAAATTATACGCGGTTTAAAGGATGCGTGATTTCACGAATGATATAAGAACAACAAATAATTGAATTAAAGAAAAACAAAACGATCAAACCAAACGCAGTGGATGATTAGGCCTGGTATTACGATGAACACTGAAAGTTGGTTTTGATCAAGCCCTCGAATCGGGTTCGGTTGCAACTAAATAAACAAACAGCTGAAGGACACTTTGAACAGTAATTAGAGAACATAAATTGACTTTATAGCTTTGATATGCGTGCAATAGTGATCTTAAAAATAAAAGGTACTCCTATTTATGTAGTAGGAGAGTTTAATCCTAGTACAAGTCTAAATAAGGTAAAAATCTTTCTCCTTTAGTAAATAGTGATACATTGTTGATATCGGGCGAGATTTGCGCCGTAATATCCGGTTAAGGGAGGATATTTCGGCCCCTCGTTTGTCCTGTCTAACCGTCTTTCCCTTAGCCTTGGTTCTTTACTCTGCTCAAGCTCAATGCTTGACTGTGTCCGATTCTTGGCGCACTATTCGTCCTCCCCGGGCTCTGATCTGTGGGAGCCCTCGGCTTTACCTGAGGCCATATCGGGTCGTGCTGTCCTCTCGTCTCTTTACCGAAAAATCGGGAGTAGCCTTATCCCCGATTTTACCCGCACACAATATATATTGCCAGAGTAAGAAACTTTACGTATTTATCTGTTATAGTAGATAATATATTTTATTTTTTAAGATTACAAATCTTGCATTTTAAGAAAACTTGCTTATAAATATTTTTTAGATAACTTGATAATATAATTCTTTTTTACAGTATATATATATATATATATATATATATATATATATATATATATATATATATATACACACACCTTCTCACATGGTATAAATTTCTTTTCTCTTCCGCAAAGAACTTGTAAGAGTTAGGTAAGTAGGGAATGAAAGATGGTTACGTAACATGTGAGAAAGGGGATCATACATGTGATTACAATTACACTGAAAATGTGGATGTTTGAGTGTTGATTACATTACAACAAGGCGGAGATGTAAGGTTAGCCACGGATTCGGTCGAACCCAATAATTTTAAGTAAATATATTTGTATTAAAAATTTATTAAAAATATATACAAATTAAATTCAGAACACATTTGCTAACAATTCTAGAATTTAAAACTTATAAAGCTTAAATTCTAACTCTGATGCTGATTAATATTTAACAATTAATATAAGGAAAAGTCGCCTTTTTAGTTTTTTCTTTTTAACAATTAATATAAGGTTCTAGCTGATGATGATATGGTGATTGAGGTTTCTTTTTCTTTATAATTTTTTCCCTTAAATTTTGTCCTAAGATCGATGCATGAACTTGCACTATTGTTGTTTCCTTAATTATAACTTAAAAGAGTAAAATAATTGACTTTTAAAAAGCATTGCTTACTTTTTTCTTCAAATCCTATTTAGGGAATCGCCTTTTTTTTAAGGAACACTTAACCCTTAATATGGAACTCCTCAGCACGAATTTTGATTTTGTCAGACCTAATACGAGTATAGAACGCTATGTAAAAATCAAAAAAGAAAAATGAAGAGTCACATATTACACAGTACTAGCACGACTGTACCCCTCCCTCGCACCATCCACCAACCTATAGGTTATAAGTAACAATGTGTTTTCATGTCATTTCCTTTTCCACAATTTAAAAAAGAAATTTGGTTACCTACCCTCCAAACATGTCACATGTTCTTCACTTTTTTCTTTCTGGCATTGTCTATGCTTTGCGTAGGAAGTGGTAGTACAAAGTTGTAACAAACACAAATCAAATAATAGGAAGGGATTGATTCCAACTTCCTAAGGTTGGAATAAAAAATTGAGGGAAATTTTTCATAGGCCAAAGCCTTGAATTCCACTCAATCCAAATAAAGCTTAGATCTTACACAACTCTATAGTGAGTAATTAGGTGTGTTTCAAAGTGGGAAAAAATCAATCATTCTTTCTGGAACTTAATTTGATTCCAAATGAACATTTGCAATTTGTTAATTGTTACCTTTTATTGAACAAATGCATATACAAAATACTCATTACTATCGAGATTAAAAATAAAATGGACAGTCTGATGTACAAAGCATCTCACATTTACGTAGAGTTCGGAAAAGGTCGCATCTCAAGAGATATTATATAGACAACATATTCTAATGCAAGTATTAGTAGCTACTGTCATAGCTCAAACCATTGCTGAAATAAAAAACAAAATCAACATATTCACAGCAATTATATTACAAGTTACACACATTAGGGGAGGAGTAAATAAAATAGATTTACCTTTTCAATTTGCAATATGGAAAAGATCTTAATGTACCCAAGAAACACTCAAGCTTGAGCTACCTACCATCCAAACATGTCAACGTGTACTTTCCCTTTTATTTATTTTTGCTCCTGTCTCTATATGGATAGTGTGATAGGTGTACAAATTTATAACAAACACACAAGCAATAATTGGAGGGCATCGAATTCCCACTCCTCTGCTTTAATTAAAAAATAGAGGAAAATATTTATATATAGGTCACTTGTCTTGATCTCCACTCTATCCAAACAAAGCTTTTAATCATACACAACCAAACATTTATGATTAAGCACGAGAAGTATGGTGATTCCACGCGGCGATCTTTATTTTAAATATGAGCCGCTAAAATTTTTCCCTTTTGAATGTATTTACCCCTATGAACTTGATGCATAGTTAGTTAGGCTAGCGGCTGGGCCTAAAGCAGAAAGCGTTCTCCATCTTTAATAAAGAATTTTGGATTTAAGCTCTAAAAATAAAATTAAAAAATTAGGTTGGTAGTGTTTTATCCCTCTTAGTACACCAAACCAACACAAATTTTGATTGATCAAAAAGTGAGTTTCAAATGCCAAATGGCAAATGATCAAATCCGACATAAAAAAAATATTTATGCGACTTATTTGTTTACATCCATTAACCAAGGGCGGCGGAAAGGTAAGGCAGCCAAAGTAAGGGCTTTAGGGCTTAGGCTCTCAAAAACTTTGGGGTCCCATTTTTACTAATAGCAGGTTTATAATTTAATATTTTCAAAAAATAAGTGTTTTAAAGTAAAAAATATAAAGTTTTAATAAAAAAGAAATAAAATTTGATTTGCTACTGATGCTAATCGTTGAGATTTGAATAAGTGTATAAAAATATCTTTGATTTTCTATTTAGTAGAAGTCAAGGTAAGGAGGTTTGTGTCTATTTTGGAGAACCAGTTCGGATTTATACCTAGGCGATCGACTACGGAAGCCATCATCTTGTGTGGAGATTGGTGGAGCAGTATAGGGAGAGGAAGGACTTGCATATGGTATTCATTGACGTAGAAAAAGCGTGCGATAAACCAACAGAGATTCTCTGAAGATGTTTGGAGGTAAGCGATAATGCGGTAGCATACGCTAGGGTGAATAAGGACACATACGATGGTGCTAAGACTTGCGTCTTGTGGGATGTAACTCGGAACACTTCTCAGTTGTGATGGAGTTCCACCAAGGATCGGCTCTTGGCCAGTTTCTATTTGCCTTGGCGATGGATTGACTGACGCGACACATTCAAGACGAGCTTCCATAGTGTATGTTATTGGACTATGGCGTAGTGTTGATTAACGAGATGCGAGGTGGGGTTAACGTCTGGCTAGAGGTTTGGAGACAGACCGTGGAGTCTAAAGGTTTCAAGGGGAACAAGACCTAAACAGAGTACTTAGAGTGCAAGTTCAGTGACGGGACTCATGAAGCGGAATTGGAGGTGAAGCTTAATACTCAAGTCATTCCCAAGAGAGGTAGTTTCAAGAATCTCAGGTATATTATCCAAGGTGACGGGAAGATTAACAAGGATGTGACTCATCTTATTGGGGCTGGGTGGATGAAATGGAGGCTGGCATCCGGTGTCTTATGTGATAAGAATGTGCCACCAAGGCTTAAAGGGAAGTTCTATAGAATGGTGGTTAAACCTATTATACGGATGAGTTTTTGCAATCAAGAACTTCCATGTTTAGAAATTGAAAGTAGCAGAAATAAGGATACTGAAATGGATGTGTGGGTATGCTAAGTGCGAACGGATTAGGATAAAGTTATTAGGGATAAAGTGGGTGTGACCCCTGTGGAGGACAAGACGCGAGAGTCGAGACTGAGATGGTTCGGGGCGTGAAGAGGAGAAGCGTTGATGTTACTATTAGGAGGTGTGAGAGGTTAGTCATGGCAAGTCTGAGGAGAGGTAGATATAGGCCTAAGAAGTATTGAGAAGAGGTGATTAGACAGGACGTGGTACTGCCCCAACTTACTAAGGACATGGACCTTGATAGGAAGGGTGTAGAGGTTGAGAATTAAGATAGAAGATAAGTAGGTAGTCATTGTCGAGCCCTATTTTCTCACGAAAGCGGGTTTCGACGTGTGACAACTTTTTTAAATGGGTATTAAAAAAGAAGAGTCTCCACCTAATGATTTTTAAGGTGCGTTAGGGTACCTATTTGCAAATAATTCTGTTCTAGTTTGTGTTACCAAAGATCGGGTAAGGGCTCAAATTACCTCAAAAAGAAGGTGTTAGGCACTCTTCAAGATCCATAACTGTGGATCCCGGTTGAAGTTCACACTATGTGGATTATTAGATTATAATTGTCCTATGTGATCATATAAGCGAGGGAAGATAAAGAATTTAAAGGTTCTATTATGAACAAGTGTAAAGAAAATCGGACAACAATTAAGCTATATAGATAATCAGTACAAGTTTTTAGAGGTTACACGGTACAACTTAATTGTTATAAATTCAACGACTAAATGTGAACAATAATCATATAAAGGAGGGGGATCATAAATTGTTTAGCGTAAAGGATCACCACGTGCAACATAAATAATACTTCGCAACTCCCTTAGGGTAGAGGTTGCTCATATTATTCAGTGGGCATAGACTATCATCTCCTGCTACCCAATTACTATCTTAAAGTTGTTTACCTGAAGCGTTCTAATTCAATTCTAAACCGTGTCCCATGCATGCACTACCCGTCCCATGCCTATCGTCCAGGAGGCTTTGGACCTACTATTTGGGTGGTTCTAGACTTCATTTAGGATGCTCAAAATGATAAAACTAAGCACACATTCAAAATATATAGGACTTCACATAAAGACAATTAAGGTCCCAAGTTAGCCTCCACATATAAACAACAAATGCACGCGAGTAGATTATGTAGTATATAGTTTTAGAGTTAAGACACATTAGAGTTGTTAAATCCTATAGACATGGTTTCTATGTGATTCTGATTTCCAGTATCGTATAAGCGGTACTGCAGCTTTAGAATAATGAACTTGTAGATTGAAGGCGTTAAAATCAAAATTGTTCATGCAATGAGGCAGTAAGACTGTTCGAAGGCTCAAAGTTAACGACGTTTGATTTATAGACATGTTTTCAATGCGAGTGACAATATCCTATAGGCAGGATTGACCATTGAACTTGATTTTATAATACTTTATCCCTATACGCATGTCATCTAGGTGGGGCGGTATAATAAAAACAACAAAAGTACTTGATTAATAAATTAAAATCCTATAGTCATGATATCTAGACGAGCATTAGCGAAGACATGTATTATCATATCCTATAGGCATGTTGTCTAATAATTAAGCAAAGGCGTTTGATTCTTATAGACATGTTGTCTAAGAGCACACAGTAGTAGATATGAAATCAAGTATAGCGATTACTTAAGCTAACATGCTTTGGATAGTGTACGAGTATTAGACAAGTTAGGTGAGGTGTGTGCGATTCCTATAGACATAATTTCTATTAGTGTGTCGAATCAAAGCACGTCAAAGAAACTATCAAACAAGGCAATTAAACCTTATAGGCATACTTTCTACCCGTTCATGCGAGCATTAGGATCTCCCAACCCCCTGATGGCAGGCTAGAAACCCGATTTTAGTCGTATTTCGTACTCTAATTACTACACTTTGAGCGTGTTTGAGCTTAAATGATGGTGATTTGCACTTATTACGTGTTTTATATTTTGTAGGAGATGATTCCGAGTTAAGAAGATGTTCTGGAGCTAAATCGAATAATTTGGAACTTTGAAGTCTGAGTAAAAGTCCAAAAAAATTAAATCGGGATCGCGTCCGGGGCTCGTGGACTGGCATTGCATACGAAAGTTGGAAGAAAGAGCACGGGCTAGAGAAAAATGTACTAGTGCGTCGCATTAGTACAAAATTTCATCAGAAGTTTGAGAAGTTCAGAGACTCTGAGTTTTTGGGTCTAACAGAAAAATACACTAATGCTAGGCATAGTGTGTGACATAGGGCATAGCATCAATACAAAATTTTGTCAGACAAGCTAAGTTCAGAGAGTTTACAACCGAGCAAATTGCACTAATGATACATACCCTACTTAGCATAGTGTGACGCATGAAGTGTAAAAAATTAACGCATGCTTGCATACTTCATAATGCTTATATTAGTTCATCTCATAGAGTTAAGATTTAATCGAGAGAGGAGTATTGACTACACGTTTGAACTAATCATCGAGTGAATTCATGAGAATCGTTAGAACATTAGAGTGAATTAAACTAGAGTTAAATCCCAAATAGTTATCTTGTACCTATCCTGTCAACCACTTATTTCTCACATTGATAAGAACCACTTTGCGAATTTCCAATTCCTTGTTGTCAATTGTAAATGGCTCTATTTTAGTAGTTAAACTTAGTTTATAATCATTTACTCAAGTGTTGATCCTCCTGAATAGCAATTAAACCAGAAATTACTCGAACATTGTTTAAATCCAATCCTTGTGGAGACGATATTATATTATACTATCTTTGATTAGCGAGCATCAATTTCATGTTGTGTTTTGCGCTCGTCCCCCCCTTCCGGTGATCTACAAACCGGGGGAGATGCTTCACCCGGTCTTCCCTTGGCCGTTCATGAAATGGGGAATGGACATCATCGGTCGCTTGTCGTGGGCACCCGACAAAGCCCAATACATCTTACTTATGATCGATTACTTCTCCAAGTGGGTTGAAGAACAGGCGTTCGAGAAAGTTAGGGAAAAGGAGATCATCAATTTCAACTGGGATCATATTATATGCCGGTTCAGGGTATCGACCGAGATCACGTGTGACAACGAGAGACAGTTCATCGGTGGCAAGATTAATACACTTTTAGAGGATCACAAAATCAAGAAGATTTTATAGACACCCTACCACCTAAGTGGGAACAGTCAAGCGGAGTCAACAAACAAAACTATACTGCAGAACCTGAAGAAGAGATTGACCAACGCAAAACAAAAATGGAAAGAAATTTTGCCCGAGGTCCTATGGGCATATCAAATAACTTTAAAGTTGGGTACCGGTGAAATACCATACTCTCTAGTCTACAACGTAGAAGCTTTGATACTGGTAGAGGTTGGAGAACCGAGCCTAAGGTTCCAATATGCTATAGAGGCGTCAAACGATGAGGCCATGGCCACGAGCTTAAATTTAGCAGACGGAAGACGAGATGCTGCCCTAGTCCGGTTAGTGGCCCAAAAACAACGAATGGGGAGGTACTACAACAGAAGGGCAAACCTTTGACACTTCCAGGTTGGGGACTTGGTATTAAGGAAAGTTACACTGCACATCAAGAACCCGAATGACGGAAAATTAGGCCCTAACTGGGAAGGACCGTACAGAGTCACCGGTATAACCGGGAAAGGCTCGTACCAGCTTGAGTCCAGAAATGGTGTGCGACTACCTAACAATTGGAATGTCGCACACTTAAAATGATACTACTGCTAAGGTATGAACACAATCTTTTTTATGGTTTATTACGCTTTGAAATAACACGTGCAGGTATTTTGTCGGAGTCAAATCTTAGGATTAGGTTTGAAAGCACGTGTTGCACTCTTTTTTCCTTAGACCAATTTTTTCCCGAAATGGGTTTTACGACAAGGTTTTTAACGAGGCAACACTAAGCGTGATACCCTAGTTTTGAAGACCGGTCTAAGACCGGGGACTGCGGGTCGTTCGTATCAGATCAATACTAAGGGCCATCGCACCCTAAGTCAAGAACCGAAGTGCTAAGTTTGGAAATTTAGAAGGCATTCTTATTCAATATTTAAGGCCAAGGCTTGAATATTAGGATTAATTGTAAGGATTAAATGGTCAAACGCATATGCCCATATAGCTCATTCTTGCCACGACATATAGCTTTTGTACCATTGATTTTTTGCATGACGTTCAAAGTAATAAAAGAAATTTTCCTTCTATGTTTCATTGGTTCACATTTGCATAAATAATATTATCGTTAAAGCTACTTAGAATGAATTTTGGGTTCAAAACTCTTAAGCCTTCGGGGCTCCCCAAATCGGGGGTTGCTACCCGACGAGAAGACCCGAAAATTCGGGCTACTAAATCTCGAAGGCACCGAGCCTACTAGGCAGGGCCCAAACACAAAAGGCCATGACCAACTTAAACGGCTCGGAGACGTGTGAGTCAGTTCTTAGAGAGTAAGGTCCTTACATATTTTTTAATACACAAAAAAGATTACTTCAGACCTAGTCAAGTTACTCGGTCTCGAAATACGTATATGAAAAGAGCCATCTTCGGCAAAGAATAGTTTTATCCAGTTAAAACGTTCAAGAAAACATTTGAACAAGGACTTCATTTTTTATGAGGTCCTTTGAAGTCAAAGCAATTCGGAGTTATTACTTGATCCAGGCCTCATCTGCGCTTTGGGCGAATGAATGATTTAAGTGATGTCAAATTCTACGATAAGGCATCAACGACACATTACAAGTCTTAGACATAAGCAAATACAGAAATATAAAGGACATAATGCATGGCCGAAGAAAAATTCTTTATATACATATGTACCAAAAGGTATTGACGGAGGCACTGTAAAATGGCCCCAAAATGCAAAATAGCTACAAAAAAAAATAAAAAAATAAACTAAGGCATTCCCCACCTAGTCTTCATCGGAGCCTGACTCGCTGCCCGAACCATCGGGTTGGTATCTCTCTTTGACCTAGGTTTCGAGCCTCTTCACCTCTTCGATCTCAACCGTTAGGTCAATCCCCTGGGCATGAATCTCCTCAAGGGTCTCTCTCCGAGACAGCCACTTCACATACTCAACTTTTATTGTTACACGGGCCTCGACTACCTCCACATCGTTCTTTTACTAGGACAATATGTCCTGAGCTTTGGAGGCCTCGTTCGAAGCCGCCTCCAACTTGGAATTTAGCGCGGTGTATTCTTGGCCGAGAGTATCCCGTTCTGTAGCGGCCAAGTCGAGTTGCGCCTGGAGCTCCTCATTCAGCCGAGACCATTTGTCGGTTTTTTCCCTCATCACTCGGAGTTGATCTTAGATTGATGCCAAATCCTCTTTCGTGGCATCCCGCTCCGAGGCTAGGAGATCCATTTTGCTCCTCAACTCCTCGGCTGGGGCTTTGACCTCATCCATCTTGGTCCTAAGCTGGTCGATCAGGTCTATCTTCTCTTGGACCTGCAAGGTTGCGGTGTTAGCATTTGCGCTTAACCTCTCGTTATTAATCTCAAACACTCTTACCTTTTCAACCAGAAGGGCGTGTTACCATTTCACCTTAGAGGCCTCATTTTGAGCTTTTTCCAGCTCGGCTTGGAGGATGGAGTGGTCCCTGAGGACCTCATCATTTTCCTCACAAAGTGATTTGTACATGTCCTTTTGCCGGACCTGCTCCTTGAGCTCGAACTCAAGGTGACTAACCTCTATCCGAGACCGGTGGAAGCTCCCATGATGAAGCACAAAGGTTTGAAGAATAAGAAAAAGGGCAAAATCATTAAAATCAGCTAAGGCAAAATGGGCTCTTTAAAGATATGAGGGGAAGAAAATATACCCTGTTCAGTGTCTGCTGTGCCTCGTTGAAGAGGCTCGGCACGTCCACCTCATTCATCTTCACTTCGTCCTCTTCGCTTACTAAGGAATGAATGTAGCTAGCTATACCGACTGACCCGGATAGCTTCTTCGTATCCGCCGATACTATAAACATGACCGTCTTCTTCCAGTCATGGTCCACACTCGGGGCGAGGAACTACTTCACGAGATTTGGGATCGGAACCGGCTCGCCTGACCTTGATAGCACATCCCTTTTCAGGATCACCAGGTGGCCACAACCGGAGTAGTCTTCCAGCATGCCAACGCCCACACCTTCAAAAAACAAATTGAAGGCTTCATCTGCGGCCCGTGATGCCTCAATAGACTTTTCTGTAACGTCCTGAGCCTCATCAAAAAAAGGCTCTGTGTGAGACGGTGACTCCAAGATGTCAATGACGTCGGCGACCTCTCTCAGAACCGGGGTAGCTTCTCGAGGGGCAGTAGCCATAAGGTTTTCCTCGGGCTTCCGAGCTGAGGAGAGTTCAGCCTTACGGGCATCCCCCTCCAGTACTGCAAGCTCTTATGCAGCTTCGGCTGGCTCGTGGATGACAAACTCCATGTAATCATCCTCGGTATAGTCCCTGAGTTGGTAGACCCTCTTCTTCTTGGCCTCGGCAGGAGCATCCGAGGAGCTAGAGGACCTTATCTTCTTTCTTGTTTTCTTCTCCTTCTTCGTAGCAGCCTCGACAGTAGGTTGTACCAATTCAGAGTGTTTTGTAGATGGGGACGAGGCCATGGCCTCGTAATTTCCTGAAGCTCGGTGGTCTTGGGCAAACATGTGAAAGAAAAAGGTACTTAGCCGAAATGACAATACAATAAAAAGGAAATTCAATCAGGAGAAGAAGGACACTCACCATGAGAACGAGCCTCCCATTTTCCTTTAAAAGGTTTGGCCCACTTGCATTCGGAGTATGTCAATTATTTGCAGATGCCCTCGAACCACTCCTTGAAACGGAGGACTACATTGGGGACTCAGGCAACCGCTGTATATCAGGAAATATGGGTAATGAGAAAGAAGTGTAAATTCAAAGGGTTATTTTGACAACTTAAGAGGAGATGAACTTACGTGTTGGGTTCCACTTCTCAGGGAATACCAGGAACTCGGAGGGAAATAGATCTTCGGTCTTTACCCGAACAAATCTCCCATGCCAGCCTCAGTCCCTATCCTTATCGATGCTCGAGAAGGGAGCCTTCTTTGTTCGTCGAGAAAGCTTGATTAACCCCCCTTGGAGGATTCGTGGATTGTAGACACGGAGCAGATGGTCGATCGTGAACGGGGGCTCCTCTAGAACGGGGGCTCCTCTATGTTGTTGGAAAAGTGACGGATGAGGGTCATGATTCGCCAAAAGGACTAATGGATCTGCCCGACCCGGACCTCGTACCTCTTATAAAAGTCAAGGGCTACCGTGTCCATCAGACCAAGCGTGAAGGGATACGTATAAATTCTTAGGTATCCCTCCACATGCATTGTGATTTCATCATCAGGATCGGGAAGGACTACGTCCTTGCCTTCCCACTTGCAGTCCTCCCCGACTGCTTGTAGCGTGTCTTAAGTGATAGAGCAGATATACCTCAACGCCTCCTCACCCCGATCTCCTTATTTGGAGGTTTTTTGAACTTAAAGTCGTTATCTATAGAGCAGCCTCCGGAAATAAACACTTTGAGAGGAGGTTCTGGGGCTACCACTGGAAGGGTCGCCTCGGTATCTGCTGCCGGGATAGATGTTGAAGGTGTAGTGTTTTGAGGCACCGATTTTGAGGTTCTTGCCATCTTTATATGGGAGTATGAAGATTTGAAGGCTGATATGCAAGTTTGAAGATTGATATGAAGATCTAAAGGTCTAGCTTGAAATTTTAAAGGCAAAATATGAAAATTGAAGATGTAAAGAACAATTTGTGAAGATTTGAGGGAATGATGAACAAGTAAACAATTCGAGGGTAACTCAAGAAGATTCGAAATCAGAAAGTAAAAAAGTGAAGAAGGAAACCAGAGTTTTTATTGGAAGGAAATAATTAATGCGTGACGTTTCACATTCGATGCCCGCCGAGGATGGTCAATCGGCGGCTGACACATGTCCGAAGTCATAATGACACGGCTGATGGGACGTTTTACTGACTTGTCGACCCGCTTGTAGCGTACGGAGGAAGGAACCAGGGTCAGTTAATCACTTCTCGTCATTTATATAAATCTGCTCTCCGAAAAGTGAGGGGGATAATCTGTGTGCAGGTAAAATCGGGGATAAGGTTACCCCCGATTTTCAAGTAAAGAAACAAGAGGACACCACGACCCGATATAGCTTTGGGTAAAGCCGAGGGCTCCCACAAATTAGAGCCTGGAGAGGATGAATAGTGCGTCAAGAATCGGACACGGACAAGCATTAAGATCGGGCAAAGTAAAGAACGAAGGCTAAGGGAAAGACAGTTAGACAAGACAAACGAGGGGCCGAAATATCCGTCCTTCACCTGATAGTACGGCGCAAATCTCGCCCGATATCAACTGCGTATCACCATTTACTAAATGAGAAATATTTTTACCTTATTTAAACTTGTACTAGGATTGAAACTTCCCTACTATATAAAGGGGAGAACCTTTTATTTTTAAGGTCACTGTTGGCGCGCATACCAAATCTATAAAGTGTTCGAAGTGTCCTTCAGCTGTTTGTTTATTTAGTTGCAATCGAGCCCGATTCGAGGGATTAATCGAAACCAACTTTCAGTGGTCTTCATAAACCAGGCCTAATCATCCACCATGTTTTGTTTGATCGTTTTGTTTTTCTTCAATTTAATTATTTGTCGTTCTTAGATAATTCGTGTTAAATTAAATCACGTATCATTTAAACCGCATATAAATTCAGTTCTTACTCATTTTAAGGGTAAACATATACAAATTAAACTCTTATATATATTATCATTTATTTTTGACTTGTAATACTCTGTAGGAGTGCTTTTGTTTACTTTTAATTGTTTCTGACTAACACCCTTTTCTACTTTGCTGCTAAACTTTCCTTGAATTTTATCTTAAAGTTAAAAGACTCAATCCTTGTTTTTTTTTCCTATATCCAAAGATTATTATGTGTGGTTTATCTCTTATCATATATATATTTGAATTATTAATTGTATTCGAATTAATAATGATACAATAAGAAATATTATACAAATATATGGGTTAATTCTTTTGTAATGTCATCTAACCCCTTTTGAATAAGAGGATTATTGTTAATTAAAATTTATTTCCATAAGCTAATTATGTTCCAAAGAACATTCAAATGAGAGAGTTTTTCGTAGTTTTGAAAAATTACAACAACAACAAAAAACCTAGTGTAATCGCACAAGTAAGGTTTGGGGAGGGTAGTGAGTATGCAACATTACCCCTACCTTGTGCAGGTAAAGAGGTTATTTTCGGTAGACCTTCGGCTCTAAGCAAGCATGCAAAAATGACAACAGTATAAAGAAGAAATGCAGTAGTGTAAATGTCAGGTGTATAGGGTAAACTATGCTATGCTACGTGGCCACCCAAAAGAGGGACACGTGGAACCTAAGATAGGGGATAGCCAAAACCGAAGGTAACAGTCCCATGTGTCACTAGAAAGAATAACGCTCATAAAGATGCAATAAATACTCTTCGCCTGGTAGCATTTAATGGAGAATATTCCACAACATTAAGTATGTTGCCCGTTACAAGGAATTTGACATTTATGCTCACCGTTACATCTTCATCAATGACCCTCATAATTGTCATTAAAGAAGGGCACAATCCTAGAACCTCCTTTCCTAGACGCAACTATAAATAGTGGGCTCTGTTATCATTGTAAGGACATGAATTTTCTGGAAAACCAATACTACAATCTACTCAAAGCTCTAATCAATTTTACCTTCTTATTTTCTGTTCTTATTATTGTTGCGCCTTGAGGCTTAACTACCAGAGTTTTTATTTATGTCATTTCGTCTTCCTATCAAGGCTAAGTGTTATATATATATATATTTTCAATTATCTTGTTATTTCAGAATCAAATTAATTCACTTGTCTAGAAACCACGTATAAATTCAACTGTACCGTTTTACGGATAAACAGTTTGGCGCCCACCATGGGGCCTAGACATCCGTTCAATTAAGTTGATCCTTGACTTTTTTACTAACGCGTTTTGATTTTTTTTTCTTAGAAAAAATCATAAGAAATGACAGATAACAGTATTAACAACACACACAATCCCGTTCGAAGAGATCAACCTCATTTCGAGGACTCAACTAGTGACACCCACAATGAGGGGAATGACACCACGCCAGTGCATGCCAGACAATATCCTCGACGTGTTCGGGAGACAACTCCCGATGATGTTGAGGAGGAATATGTCGTTGACGTAGTAAGGGTCCTACAAGAATAACAGGCGATCATTCTTGGCCACCTCACGCGATAGGATAAGGTTATGACGGAGTTGAAGCAGGCACTGTCGAGGGCTTCGAATAATGCGAATAGACGAGATCCGGTTCCTCCCGGCACTCCCGCGAATCAAAAAATGCAGAGGGTCGACAACAACACCTCGAGGGGCGAAGATGGCTCCGATGAGCCTGGGGGGAGCGGATCCGGCCTCAATAACAAAAACGATCCCTTCAAGAATGAACCCTTACGGTTTATGTGGGAAGTGAACGCCCGCATGGACCAAATCTTGGGCGCACCACCGGTGCTAAAAGGTATGGACTCAAAGAAGTATACTCAATTGCCATACAAACCAAGTGCGGCACCATAATTAATCCCGAAGCTGTTTAAAATGCCTGATGTACCAAAGTATGGCAGAACTTCAGACACTCAGGAGCATATTACCACCTATACAACGGCGGTGAAGGGAAACGATTTAGCTCCTCATGAAATTGAATCTGTTTTGGTGAAGAAAGTTGCAGAGACTCTCGCGAGGGGAGCCTTGACGTGGTATTTATTGTTACCCGAGAATTCCATAGACTCCTTTGATATGCTTGCAGACTCTTTCATCAAGACTCATGCTGGGGCCAGAAAAGTACAGGCCTGAAAGACCTACATATTCAGGATTACGCAAGGAGAGTCCGCGTTGCTACGAGAGTTTGTTACCCGATTCCAGAAGGAGAGAATGTTTCTCCTGGTTGTCCTCGATGAATGGGCGGCTAAAGCATTCACCAAAGGACTGAATACGAGAAGTACAGACACTTCCCAAAAATTGAAGGAAAGCCTGCTTGAGTTTCAAGCAACAACTTGAGCGGATGTCCACAACCGATACAAATCAAAGATAAGGATCGAAGATTACCAGGTTGGCTTTCCATCGTCGACAAAAGGACGGGAGAAGAATAGAGAAAAATTAAAAGATGATATCGACACAGACAGACGGTCTTCGAGGGAACGGTTCTTGCCTTATGAACGGACCGAAGACCGCGTCAGAGGCTTACGGTCAGCAGACAGGTTTGCCATCGATAGAAGGACTGATCGCAGTCGGGATGATAGATCATTGCAGGATAAAGAAGCATCGGGGGCGCGGTATCCTTCCTACCCCAAGCTCTCAGAATACAATTGCAACGTCAGTATAGTAGAGTTGGTGTCAGCCATGAGAAACATCAAAGAAGCACGGTTTCCGAAATCAATAGGATATGATCCCAACAAGAGGGATCCCAACTTGTGGTGTGAATACTACGAGATGAATAGCCAGCAGACAGGGGACTGTCGACACCTTCAGGATGAAGTGGCAACACTGTTGAAGAATGGTTATCTCGGAGAATTCTTGAGTGACCAAGCTAAGAACAATTATGGTCGTAATTGGGATAACACGGAACCCTCAAAAGCAGGAGAATATCCTCCGCGCCAAATGATCAACATGATCTTC
>AWOL01S0031428.1:32616-76008 GCA_000715115.1 Nicotiana otophora
AGGGGGCGAGATTAACGGGGTTACCTTTTCATTAACAACAAAGACAAAAGTATCAATAACCCATCGTAAAAGGCTCCGGGAAGTCACCGAAGACAATATCACTTTCACGTAGGAGGACGCAGATGGATTATTGCTACCGCACAACGACACACTAGTAATTTCCTTAAATATGCTAGATTTGAAGATTAAACGTGTAAGCGGATCCAGGAAGTTCAGCCAATATCATATAATGGAGAGTATTAGAGCAAGCTAAAGTCACCGGAAGCATTATTCCGGCCACTAAACTCTTCGCCAGATTCAACCTCGCGAACGTCACAACCCGAGAAGAGATTTTGTTACCCACAAACGCAGAAGGAGTATTGAAAATAACTCTTTTCGAAGTGGTAGTGATGTAGGATATAACATTATCTTGGAAAGGCCGTGGTTGCATGCGATGAAAGTTGTACCATCAACATACCATCAATTGCTGATGTTTCCAACGCTCGAAGGAGTTAAACAGATAAGGGGTGACCAACCGGCGACAAGGGAGATGAATGCAATTTCGATCTCCAGTAGCAAAGGAAAGGAACATGCGACATATCAATTACAGGAACTGACGCCCGCTCCCAAACTAGAGGAAGTTAGCCCGGGGGAAGAAACATCAAAGTTTTATCGGTGCCGAGGTATTTCCAGGTTCCAGAAGAGAGGATGCAACGAAATCCACAGCGGAAGAACTCGAGCAAGTTGCGTTGTTCGAAGAGTTCTTAGAGAGGAAATGTCACTTAGGGACAGGACTGCACCCCGAGCTCAGATCTGGATTTAATAAATTTCTTAAATCTAATGTCGATTGTATTGCATGGTCGCATGCGTATATGACATGTATCTCGACGGAGGTAGCGGTACACAAGTTAAGTTTGGATCCCAATGTACCTCCGGTAAGACAAAAGAAATGCCCTATTTCCGAATCTAGGATTAAATTCGTCAAGGAAGAGGTAACGTGCTTACTTAATATCGGTTCGATTCGAGAGGTAAAGTATTCAGACTGGCTAGCTAATGTAGTAGTAGTTCCCACTGCCAAACATCGATAAAATGATTGATACTACAGTTGGACACGAGTTAATGAGTCTCCTCGATGCTTATTCCTGGTACAATCAAATTAAGATGAACCTGGAGGATCAGGAAAAGACTTCGTTTATTACGAATTTCGGTACATATTTCTATAATGTGATGCCCTACGGGTTGAAAAATGACGGAGCCACTTATCAACGGCTCGTGAATAAGATGTTTGAAAAATAAATAGGGAAAACTATGGAAGTTTATATAGACGATATGCTCGTTAAGTCTTTAAATGCAGGTGATCACCTTAAACATCTGCAAGAAATTTTTGACATCCTAAGGAAGCATAATATGAAACTTAACTCCGAGAAATTCGCGTTCAGGGTCAGCTCTGGTAAGTTTTTGGGATTTCTGGTATTGCAAAGGGGAATTGAGGTAAACCCCGATAAGATCAAGGCCACCGAAGACATCCCAGACCAACTATCAAGCGTGAAGGAAGTCCAAAGACTCACGGGGAGATTGACAGCTTTGAGTAGGTCCATTTCCCGGTCATCAGAAAAATGTCACCATTTCTTCAAACTACTAAAAAAGAAAAATAATTTCGAATGGACCCCGAAGTGCCAGCAGGCTTTGAGAGATTTGAAAAAGTACTTGTCAAGCCCTTCGTTGCTTTTGAAACCAAAAGAAGGTGAAACACTTTTAGTCTACCTCGCGGTCTCGGAAGTCGCAGTAAGTGCAACTTTAGTCCGTGAGGACAAAGGTACGCAATCTCCTATTTATTACGTTAGTAAAATTTTAATAGGAGTAGAAACTCGCTATCCCCATTTGGGGAAGCTGGCCTTAACTCTCGTAGTCGCCGCTCGAAAGCTGAGGCCCTACTTCCAATGTCACCCGATAGCTGTGGTGACCACTTTCCCTTTGCGGAACATCCTTCACAAACCCGAGCTCTCGGGTAGTTTGTCCAAATGGGCCGTTCAAATGAGTGAGTTTGACATAGAATATTAACCACGGACTGCATTTAAGTCACAAGTCCTGGCTGACTTTGTGGCCAATTTCAGTCTGGGATTACTGCCTCTGGCAACCAAAGAGGCAGTAATGGGGTCGGAATCGACATCGGGGGTTTGGAACTTATTTACGGACAGAGCTTTCAACGTAAAACGGTCCGGGCTTGGTATAGTATTAATCATGCCTGCGGGGGAAACCCTAAAGAAATCCATTAGAACGGTCCATTTAACTAATAATGAAGTAGAGTATGAGGCATTGATTACAGGGCTCAACTAGCCCGGGGACTTGATTCGGAGGTCATCGAAATCAAATGCGACTCACAACTGGTGGTAAATTAGTTCTACGGGATCTTCGAAACCAAAGAGGAGTGCATGCAACAATATGTGGTAAAGGTCTAGGAAATGTTAGAACGATTTTGGGAGTGGTCGATTACTCATATCCCGAGGGAAGATAACGCAGAAGCGGACGCATTGGCTAACCTTGGATCATCGACAGAAATAAAGGGATCAGAGTCTGGGATGGTAGTACAACTGATGAACTCGGTCTTGGATACATATAGCTACTATGAGGTAAATGCGACTAATTTGGTTTGGGACTGGAAGAATGAAATCATCAATTAACTCGATCACGGGAAGTTTCCTGAAGACTCCTAAGCATCCCGGGCGCTGCGTGCCAAAGCAGTGCGATATAGCCTCAATAGAGGCAAACTGTATAGAAAATCTTTCCAAGGCTCGTTGGCCCGATGCTTGGGGGCATCCGAAGCTAACTATGTTACGCGAGAAGTCCACAAAGGGATATGTGGCAATCATTCAGGTGCAGATTCCTTAGTGCTGAGATTGGTAAGGGCAGGATATTATTGGCCCCGTATGGAACAAGATGCTAAAGACTTCGTATGAAAGTGTGATAAGTGCCAACGCTACACGCCACTGGTACATCAACCGGCAGAACTGTTGCATTCGGTTCTGTCCCCATGGCCGTTCATGAAAAGGGGGATGGACATCGTCGGGCCATTACCGCCGGTCCCCGGAAAGGTAAGATTTATTTTGATTTTGACTGACTATTTTTCTAAGTGGGTGGAAGCAGGTCCTTATCAGAAGACCGGTGAGCGCAAAGTGGTGGATTTCTTGTGGGAAAATATAATTTGCAGGTTTAGAATACCAAAAGACATAGCATATGATAATGGGCCACAATGTATCGGTGCAAAATTCACAAAGTTCCTTGAAGATTGAAAAATAAAGAGGATCACATATTCACCCTACCATCCGAGAGCAATTGGTCAAGCGGAGTCAACGAACAAAGTGATTATACAAAACCTCAAGAAAAGATTGGAAACGGCTAAAGGTAATTTGCTCGAGGAATTACCCGGAGTTTTATGGGCATACCAAACAACGGCCAAATCGAGCATAGGAGAAACTCTCTTTTCCCTTGTGTACGGGGCAGACGCTTTAATCCCGGTGGAAGTATGGGAACCCACCTTGAGATATTTCCAAGAAGATGAAGCATCAAACAATGAAGCAATGTTAGTCAACTTGGAGCTACTCGATGAGCGCAGGGACTTGGCGCCTGTAAGAATGGCAGCCCAAATGCAGAGAATGGAGCGGTATTATAATCGAAGAGCCAACCTCCGTTATTTCAAAGTAGGAGACTTGGTCCTGAGGAAAGTAACTCCAAGTACCCGTGAGCTCAACGTAGGGAAGCTAGGTTCAACATGCGAAGGACCCTACCGGATTTTAGCTATCACCGGGAAAGGTTCATATGAATTAGAGAACCAAGATAGAGAAAAGTTGCCCAGCAACTATAACGTGGCACACCTCAAAAGATATTATTGCTGATGAACATCACCTGAACTGAAAATATATGCTGCACTCCTTTTCCCTTCGTCCAGTTTTTGTCCCAATTGGATTTTTCTGGCAAGGTTTTTAACGAGGCAGCAACAAAAAGTATACTACGAAGAAAGCTCCAACAGCAGCAATAAGACCTTTAATAGCAAGGCACACAAACAAAGATCCACTCTGGGACGGTTAGATAATATTTTGCTTTATAACAAAATTCCCACCGGGAAGCTAAGTTTGCTATCGAGCAAAGGTTAGCCTACCGTTCATAAATACAAACCACTAGAGGGTTGTTAGATAAGTCCTTCACTCTATAGCATGAATTCCTGAAGGGAAGTAAAGTGTGTTACCGAGTTAAGGATTATCTAGCAATTCATTAGTGGGATCCTCGAAGGTACAAGACTTCCTGTGTTCTAATTCGTATTCCTCGCATTTGAACACTTTTGGGGGGGGNTCAAAACTTCCAGTGTTTAAATTCTCATTCTTCGCATTCGAACACTGGGGGGGGGGGGGAACGATATGAGGATACGGCAACAATGACTGCCACGTCGACCGGGAAGCGAAAACCGAAAACATAGTTGTATCATCGGATCGGGGACTGCACGACCAGTCTCGTAGAAACAAGTTGTACAAGTTAGCCACGAGTAATGGCAATTTCTTTTTTCAGCATAACAAATGCTTATGTACTTTTTGAAAACAGAAGGAATAAAATGAAGTCCTTTTATTTTTATCTTATTTCTTGTTTGAACGATGAATTAACTGTGTCATTTGAAAGTTAAACAAGTACTTCAAATGCTAGTGCCGTAATGAACAGGAGACGTCCTCTTTAAGAGCACCGTAAACACAAGATGACCCTCTCTTATAAAACCCCTTACGTTAAAGGGTTGATTTCAGAAGAACTCATGCCGGGGACAAAATGCTTTCGGGAAAAATAAACCCAAGGCTTCACATAATAAGATGCAAACAGTAAAATTTGCGCAAAACTCTTAAGCAAAAAGAAGAGAATGCAAAGATTAAAACTTGCATAAATGTTCAAACGAAGGAAAGACTCAAACAATACTTGAGCAAAAATATATTTTTATTTACAATAACATGCCAAAATGGCACAGATACAAGAATTGGAAAAATAAAAGAAAAGCTAAACTGCAGCATCTCCGAAACCCGGAGGAAGAGAAGTGTACGCGCCCCCAGGGGAAGTGGATAGATACGCCAATGTCTCAACATTTTGGCCTTTGCCAGTTTGGCCTTCAACATTTTCATCTTCTGCTTCCTCTTCAGTTACTGAAGTTTCAGAACCGGAAGAACCGAAAGCAGCAGGCTCTGCTGGGAGACCGTTTTTAGCAGCCAACTCAAGCTCACGGGCCTTAGCAATTTTAGTATCAAAGTCAATGATACCAGCTTTGGCCTCTTCCAAGGTTTTTCTCCTGATGCTGTACATAACGTAAGATTTATCAACGACGAGGGAAGCCGCTCGCCGCTTAAGTTATTCATTGAGTTGGGTTACCTCAGCAGAAAGGCTTTCCCGAGAGGATCTGACGGATCTGAGGCTAACATCAAGGTCCCGGACAATTGAACTAAAGATATTATTATGCTCGATAGTTTTCCTGTACTTCTCCTCCAGTTGGGCATGGTTCGCCCCCGCAGTAGCAATCTCTTTAGTATTGGAGTTCAAGGCTGCCTCTAAGTTAGTCAATCTTTCAGCGGAGGCAGCCTCACGATCGGATGCAGTAAGAACGACGTTATGAACTTCAACCCATATGGCCTTAGCCTCTTCAAATAATCCTAAACGGGGCAATCTATCGGCTAAGGATCTCCACTTCTTGCTCGATTTGCTGCAAACAAGCCTCCAATACAGCTGCCTCAGTGGCTTTGGCTTCTAATTCTGAGAAGTGAGCGACACTTTGCTCCCGCTCTGCCAAAAGTTGATCCCGTGAGTAGGTAATTTCTTCCTTCTCACGAATTAACCTCCGAAGGCCCTCGGAAGCAAGAAAGTTGGCCTACAAAGTAAAAAAGTCAAAACTCAGGATATGTTCAGGCAAAAATAGAAGAAATAACAAATGAAGAAACGAATGTACCGCTACAGCGTTGTGCATGGAGTTGTTCAACAAACACTCTCCCGAGAGTGCCTGAATCCTTTTCCATTCTTTCTCTGAATCCAAAGGCTTAAGATAATTAGCAAGATCCATCGGCCGAGATAGCAAGTTGCATCCGGTAGAGACCGAAAGAGTAACATTCCTCCTCCTTTGTAGATCTTCAGAAGGGGTAGCATAATATTTCCCCAAATTCGCATGAACTGGGGATTGGGGAAGAGGAACACCTTCTTCGTGGTCAGGTGTGACCGGTGGAGATGGTGTAGCATTTGCTGGGGGAATAGTGGATAAAAGTTAAAATGATATAGCAGTTGCTGGTGTTGGTGAAGAGGGAGATGAAGCTGATAGAGTTGAAGAGTGAGAAGCAGCTGCAACAAACACAATGCTGGTTGTTGGTTTCTTATCAGCCAAGGACGGAAGGGACCCGGTACTCAGCCCCAAAATACCGGGAGAGGCGACTGGGACATGGAAGCGGGATTTGGCATTTTCCACCATATCGTATTCCCCCAGAGCGTCGAGACATCATCCTCGGATGGTGTAACTAACTCAATAGGTTGAGCATTTTGTTGAGTTGATGAGGATTGTTGCCTTCTATGTAGAGAAGCTCCCCCATCACTAGCTTCTATATCATCGTCGATCATCATAGTGCCTATGACCAGCCCGGGAGGAGGGCTAGTAACCATAATTACCGAAGATGACTCGGGGCAGCAGTCTTCGGCCTCTTATTCTTCTCCTTGGCCGTGGAGGAATGTCTTCTTTTTGGTTGTTTGTCCTCCGGCCGGGGACTCCATAAGGAAACACTTGTTCCCGAAGCAGAACTAGAGACACCTGTTCGAGTGAGCACCTCCTGAAGCAGCCTTGTCGCGTCAGCAAGATCAACCAAAACGTCCTCCTCGGGGACAAAAAAATCGCTCACGAGTAGACCTGATTTCAGAGAAAAGATAGAAAGGATCAATCAATTTCTTTACATAAAAAACTGAAACAAGGTGAGTCTAAGTTACCATGGTTTTTGGCCTTCCACCCATATTTAAGGGCCAGTTCTTTTCACGTTCGGGATTCAAGCGTAGTGACATCCAAGATCTTCTGTACCCACTGGTCCAAGCCTTCAACCATCGGTGGGACCCATCGACTTGCTGAAATAGGCGAAAGATGGAGGATCAATACGGGTATGGAAGAATACCTAATAAAAAAAATATTAAACAAGGCGCTTACGAGTGCGGTTCTATGCTTTTGGAAAGGATGAAGCCGTTGCCAGAATGATGTCGTTGATGGAAACCGTAACGAACTGTTCCATCTACCCACGGTCTACCCACAATCGTTGTCATCATCCATGCTAGATAACAGAGCATAGTGGCCACGTTTGCTGAAATTTATCATTCCCCCACAGAAGATTTTGGGGGAATAAAGATTCATCACATGAGCTAAAGATAGTTTCACTCCTGTCTCTTGGCACAAGCGTTAGAGACAGGCAATCGTCCTCCACACTGAAGGACTTACTTATGCCAAACATACGTGATAGCGGGGGCAGATATCTGCAATAACGGAGTCAAACTCTCCACTCAAAAAGAATGCACCCAAAGGAAAGGGATACGTGTAAAAATATGTAAAATCCTCCTTGGGTAGGGTCACTCTCTCTGATAGATCAGGAGCAACAATATCCAAATTATGGAAGCAACAGTCCTCCTTCACAATAGGAATACTAGAAGAGTAGATGGAAGAAGGATATCTGCCAACAGCCCATATGCGAGGGAGAGCCGAAAGGAATTTCTCTTCGAAGTCTTTTGTTGTAACAAGACTTATAGGAATGATGGAATCCACTATTGGAGGAGAAGAATTCTCGTCTTTGTTCTTTCCCTGTGAAGAGCTAACGTTCTTTGAAGAAGAAGCCATTTGGATGAAAGAAAAGCTTTTTTGTTTGAAAGGAGTTAAAGAAAGGTTTATTAACAGCAAGAAATATTTTAGAAAAGCTTGGAAAATTATGGAGTATAAGGGAAGAAGGTTGCTGCGTATAAGTAAAAATTTTGGCGGCTAAATTCATGGCCATGATTACCTCGATAATCGGCAAAAGTTATGTTGAATCATGGGATGACGCGTGTTTGAGGCATTAAATGCGGAGAGACGTGCGTCTAATCAATCGTCAGATGCCTTCAGAGGGGATTATAGTAATTCCCACCAAAAGAGTATTTCTACCAACTTTCCGGTGATACAAAATTATGTCACCAGAAAGTAGGGAGACTATCTGTATAGGGTAAAATATGCTATGCTACGTGGCCGCCTAAAAGAGAGACACGTGGAACCTAAGACGGGGGATAGCCAAAATCGAAGGCAACATTCTCGTCTGTCACCGGAAAGAATAACGCTCATAATGATGTAATTAAATACTTTTTGCCCGGTAATATTTAATGGAGAATATTTCACAACATTAAGTACGTTGCCCATTACAAGGAATTTGATATTTATGCTCACCGGTACATCTTCATCAATGACCCTCATAATTGATATTAAAGAAAGGCACGATCCTAGGACCTCCTTTCCTAGATGTAGTTATAAATAGTGAGTTCTGTTATCATTGTAAGGACATGAATTTTCTGAAAAACTAATACTACAATTTATTCAAAGCTCTAATCAATTTTATCTTCTTATTTTCTGTTCTTGTTCTTATTATTGTTGCGCCCAGAGTCTTTATTTCTGTTATTTCGTTTTCCTATCAAGGCTAAGTGTTATATATTTTTTCAAATATCTTGTTATTTCAGGATCCAATTAATTCACTTGTCTAGAAACCATGTATAAATTCAACTGTACTATTTTACGGGTAAACATCAGGGAAGCAGTAACAACAACAAGAAAGTAAAACAACCAAAACACAAGCAACATCAAGTAGCAATAGAATTTTAAGAATATGGAGATACTAGAGTAACACTACTCCTACTGAATGAAAAGAAAGATACATAACTGCGCCTTTTACTCTAATCCTCGTCCTCCATACCTGCCTATCAAGGGTCATGTATTCGGTAAGCCAAAGATGGATTAAGTCCAACCTAATCACCTCTCTCACGGGAAGTATTTGTTTTTAGAGTAAAGCTTAGAGTTAATAAACTCATTATTAAAAGGATTAGACCAATTACACCACCACCTAAAAACAAATAATCGTCTTTTAAAAGTATATCATCAACAATATATTAACAAAATACGGACAATGTCAAGTAATCATGTTAATTCTGGACCATAACAAAGTTAAAAAGATGATGTTAGTCAGTTATTTTATTAGATTACTGGTATCTGTCAAATGATGAAATCATCATTTTTTTAATTTGACCAACTTATAACTTTGATTGTCAACCTATAAAATAATATTCTGTTGGCTGCTAAAATTTCTGTTCTACAGATTTATTTAGAATGACACGTATTGATTATTTGTTAATATTCTTCTGTAACAAACCAATTTGGTAACAAATGGCAAGTAACAGTTTTAAACAATTTTGTTTGCAAATTGCAACTACTCCAAATTCCATACGCTCCTTTTCAACATAATTGTGCTAAACAAATGGTAAGATAGCATCTATCTTGGCAATATAAAACAAACATTCATCGATTAATATATTAGAATTTAGAGAAGTTTTGTATGAAATTTTTTTCTTGTGTATTTCATTAGCAAACTGTGCACCTATATATACAAAGCTAAGAATAAAATCTATTTTGCACCTAGCACGTGTCCTACTGCTATTCCCTAAAATATAACTAACTAATGGAATCAAAGAATATACAAGAAATTTTCTATACACGTATTCACCATACATGGTAAAAGAAAGTTCCAGAATTGTTATCCTTTATTTGCCAGCTGTCCTCTTTTACCCAAAATCAATGGTCTTGATTTAATCTCTGTGAAACTTGATGGATGGTTCAGATTAGCTTTAATCTTTGGAGATAAAATTGTCTGAAGCTTATTGTTTGTATTGACATTTAGGTTTAGTTCAGTTTGTCTATCTTCCTCCCTCAAGAAAAAGGGAGGCGAAGACACACCCAACTTGCCAATAATAGATCAATGAGCCGGTCCTGACAAAGGCTTGGTAAAGATGTTGGCAATTTGGAGACGCGAAGGAAGATAAGACAGAGAAATAATGCCGGCGAGAAACTGTTGTCGGACAAAATGGCAATCCAGCTCCACGTGCTTAGTACGCTCGTGGAATACTAGATTCTTTGCAATGTAAATCGCCGCTTGGCTATCGGAGTGAAGTGTCACCGGCAAAGATGGCGTAATAGACAAATCCTCAAATAATCGAACCAACTAGGTAACTTCTGCTACTACCCTTCTCATCGAACGATATTCTGCTTCAGCGGACGGTAAAGAAACTAAAGGTTGTTTCTTTGACTTCTAGGAAACCGGTGAACCCCCAAAATTGATGTAAAATCCACTGATTGAATGACGTGATTCTGGGCAAGAACCCCAATCAGAATTGCAAAAAGCAACAAGAGGCAAAGATGGAGCGGAATTCATGAAAATCCCCAAACTTGGGTCCACAAGAAGATACCTCAAACAATGAAAAGCTGCATCCAAATGAGGTTGTCGAGGAGCCTGCATATATTGGCTCAGGTGCTGAATTGCGAAAGACAGATCATGATGTGTATGAATTAGGAAATTCAACTTTTCTAAGAGTCAACGGAAGAAAATAGGATCTAGTATCATTTCTCCTTCATCAGCCCTAAGCTTACGGGTGGGATCAATGGGCGAGGAAGTAGGCTTCAAATCAAGACATCCAAACTCAGTCAATATAAAGCGTTTCTGAGTCAAAATTAATCCCAGCGGATCACGTATAATTTTCATGCCTAAGAAATAGTAAGTATGCCCAAATCCTTGATTTTAAATTCAGCATGAAGAAATTCCTTTAGTTGAACTTGTTCAATTGGATCATCCCATGTAATTAGAATGTCATCCACATACACAGTGATGAGAATAATCTTCCCATCTGATTTAAAATTCAAAGCTACAGTTAGCCTGACATACCACTGTTTTGAGGCTTGCCGTAGTTCATAAAGTGACTTCCTTAAAAGACACACATGATTAAGGGAAGGTGGTGATATTCTTGGTAGAAACTTCATAAACACTTCTTCCTGCAAATCACCATGCATGAAGGTATTATTGACATCTAGTTGAAATAAATCCCATCATTTCTTGACTGCTATTGCAAGATTACACCTAATAATTGTCATCTTAACCACCAGTGAAAAAGTCTCCATGAAATAAATCTCTTCTCTTTGTGTGTCTCTTCTAATGACCAAACGAGCTTTGAACCTTTCTAATGAACCATCAGATTTGTATTTTACCTTGTAAGCTCATTTACAAGGTAGAGTCCCTTCCTTGTAGGCAAAGGAATAAAATCCCAACTCTTATTTGCCTCTAGGGCCTCAAATTCTTTAGCCATAGACTCCTACCAATCTGGGTGAAGTGATGCTTGAGAGTAGAATATTGGCTCAGATATATATGAAATATATTTGACCATGGTTTGATTTGTGGGAGAAAGAGCACAAAAAGGCAAAACAATTGATTTAATAGGTGCAAAGAAACAAGAATCAGTAAGGTTAGTAAGAAAAATATAATTGCATACATAATTATTAAGATAAGCATGGGTCTTATTTGTTCTGGTAAATTTTCTGATTTCAGGTAACAGAAGACAAACAATATTCAGAAGAGGTAAACGAGAATGAGTAATTGAGATATGTGACGTAGGATAGATAGGAGAACTTCTAGCAAATGGTATTGGTGACTGGGAGTAGATAGTTGAAAGTGGTGAATGAGAACCATGCATGGTGAACACCTAGCAATAGAATCATGGTTGGAAGAAGTGGTAGTAGGTGAAGAAGGAAACTCAGAAATAGGAACTCCATGCTGAGAAGGCAATGTAGGAAAAAGAGGTTGATTTCTTACTTTAGAAAAAAAAAGGAAAAATGAATTCATGAAATTTAACATCTCTAGAAATAAAAAGTTTCATGTTTTGTAAATTTAAAAACTTGTAACCCTTTTTCCCAAAAGAATATAAAGACACAAGGGACTGACCTTGGGTCAAGTTTACTTATGTGATGTGATAAAGTGTTAGCGTAGGCAACGCAACCAAAACTCTTAAGAGAGTGATACTGTAACACCCCAGAAATTTTTGAAGAACTTAAGTGTAAAGCCCGGTAAACTTTGCAAAGAAAATAATATTTTATGGTGCCGGACCTTTTGGGTTGAACAATGCACGAAAAAGTAAAGAAAATTTTTTGGCGGAAAAGTGCATTTCTGCGGTCCATTATGCGACCGCAGAATCACTCTGCGGACCGCATAATGGCCGCAGAGTGAGGCAGTTAATTGGGTCAGTTGGAAGCAATTATGCGGTCGACTATGCGACCGCATAACTGTTATGCGGTGTACTATGCGACCGCAGAACAGTTATGCGGACCGCATAGTGACCGCAGACTTAGGCAGAGTTTTGGTCATTTTGGACACCAATTATGCGACCGATATGCGGTCCGCATAACCATTATGCGGTCGTATATGCGACCGCAGAACCTGTTCCGGAGCTTCATTTTTGGGTTTTTAAAACCCGACCCTATTTCGTTAAATACACTCTTTGGGTCATTTTTAAGATATAATCTGATATTTTAGAGCGAGAGAGAGTGCCCTAGAGTGCGAAGGTGTTCCTCAATAATTGATTCTTCAATTCTTGCTCAAGTTTTGGAAGATTAAGGAGAGAAACTCACTAGGTCTTCATCATAGAGGTAAAATTCTACACCCTAACCCTCAATTTCAAATTTTGTCTAGAAATGGGTAATAAGCAAGATAATTTCTGGGCAAGAGGGTTGTTTATTTTACATGCATGTGTTATCAAAGGATGTAGAAAGATTGTTGAGCTAAAAATGGTAAAGATTGGGTTGTGGGATGATGGAATCCTCCATAAAAGGACCTTGAACCTTAATCCATACTTAGTGTTTGACAAAATGCTCAAATAAGCCGAGACCATGAATATCTTCCTAATTATGGTTCAATTTTGTTATGTCTCAAATAGATTGGGATTGCTAGAATTTTCGGAACGTTCTAGTAATTTTAGGAAAGCTCAATTGAGGTATGTTGGCTAAATTTTCTCTCTTGGAATTGAATTCCATAATATTTTCGTGAGTTTCAAAGTATGGGTTGCGTATTAAAATGTGATGGCTTGAATCGTATTTCAAATGAAAGTTAGTATGCCAAATTGTGTGAGAAAATCTCAATATTCTTAAGACTCTTAATTGCTCATATGTGTACCTAAAGTCTTGATTGGGAATGTCTTATTGTTTATAACCTATAAAGATGGTTGGAAGTAAAATTAGTAAATTGGGAATATAAAGTGTGGCCAACGTGCCAATAGTGAAAGTTATACTTGTGACCAATGGTGCCAATGAAATGAAATAATGTGAGAAAGATTATGAAATGAGTTTTGACTCAACTATTCCAAAATTGACTTCGACAATATAATCGGCTAAACGTTTATGAACTCAAGTGATGCCCATATGCGGCTGTTATAGCTAATGCTATGCTTTGTAAGTAATTTTCAATGTGTTTTGCGTTCTTACATATTCGTGAGTGGAAATTGTGTATGATTTTAACTTGTACTTCAATTGCCAATCATTTTACTCCATTTATTGGAAAGAAATCGATTGTGTTTAAAGCCTTCATTACTAATGAATTTAAAGTTGTGATTTCTAGAATATTCTATTTGTTGATAATTATGATGATGATCTATGAAAGGGAAGAAATGATAGCGTGGAATATTAAATACGGCTATTGCGCCATGAACAAAGGATCATATGTATAGCCAAGAGAGCCAATGAAATAATAATATTGTAAGTGGTTGAAAGTACGGATTAGGTGATATGTGGTGTGAAAGGTTATGAGATGTATGTATTTATACTTTTGTTTCCAATGTGTTATGAAACCCTATGGACGGTCTATGAAACGCATAGGTATATTGTGTTATGAAACCCTATGGAGGGTCTATGAAACGCATAGGTATATTATGTTATAAAATCCTATGGACGGTCTATGAAACGCATAGGTACATTATGTTATGAAGTACATTGTGTTATGAAATCCTGTGGACGGTCTATAAAACACATAGGTACATTGTGTTATGAAATCCTGTGGACGGTCTTTGAACGCATAGGTACATTATGATATGAAATCCTGTGGACGGTCTATGAACGCATAGGTACATTGTGTTATGAAATCCATTGTGATATGAAATCCTGTAGACGGTCTATGAAACGCATAGGTGCATTGTGTATAAGAGGTATAGGTGTACGGTATGAATAAACACTATGGACGGTCTATGAAACACATAAGTGTATAATATGATATGTGAACACTACGGACAGTCTAATGAGTCACATTATTAATGCAGACAATAGGTGCCCCTTTTGTTGTCCTTGTTTGTACAGGTTGTTTCTATTACATTATATTATGTGTTCTACGTATAGATCATATGAGCATTCTATTTTGAAAGAGGATTTCTAGCTATATATACTAGTGTTATTCGATAGTACTAACGTCCCTTTTGCCGGGGGCGCTGCATCTTTAATGGATGCAGGTGGTTCTACAGCAGGTGGCATTGATCAGTGATAGCAGTGCACTCCTTTCAGCTGATTTGGTGAGCCCCACTTCATTTTGAGGTCATGTATCTTTTGTTTCTCATGTACTTTGTGGTTGAGGTATAGCCGGGGCCTTGTTGCCGATATTTTCATATTACTCTTCTGTTGTACTTAGAGGCTCCGTAGACAGGTTGTGGGTGATATTTGATATTGAGAATTGGATTAGAACCGTTGGTATTTGGCAACATATTTTTCATTAAATCTATAAACTCGTCCTATTTTAAAAATATTGAATGATGCTGTTAATGGGAATGAAATGGAAGCGGTTAATGAAATCTCTTTAGTATTTGATTAACGGAGTACGTCCCCTCTTTATTCACGAATGATTTTGGATAGAATGAAATCTAACAGGCTTGCTCAGTCGGGTTCACTCGGTTGAGCGCCGGTCGCGCTCCTCGGTTTTGGGGCGTGACAGATACGAAGGTGGAATTCCAAATAAAATCTCGAAGTGGCTTTTGAGCTTAAGAACCTTGGAAGGGAACCTATTGATGAGATACGTGGCTGTTAGCAAATATTCTCCCCAAAAAATAATAGGAAGTTTTTATTGATAGAATAGAGCCCTACAAGTCTCCAAAAGATGCTTATGTTTCCTCTCAACAACACCATACACAAATTGTTTGGTGTATTATACTTGGAGAGGAAAGAAAATATGAAGTCTGCAAGTTGTTTTCAAGCTCTAAAGCATTGTGTGATCTTATTATTTTTACTTTCTTGTTATGCTGTCGTTCAACCATGGCCAAAAAATACTTGAGAATCGTAAAAGCATTGGATTTGGTACTTAGGAGAAAAGTCCAAGTTGCTCTACTGTAATCATCAATAATGGTCAATAAATATTTGTATCCATCATATGTAGGCTCTTTCTCAAATACTACAACTTGCCACAGCAATCTACAATATATTATTTTCCACAATAAGGAGCCCATGGATCGACCATAATGTGCACAAAATCTTAACAAAATATATCTGGGAGTGAACAACTCAAAAGAATAATATTTCACAATTTAAAACTTTGCCTCAATATGATTTACGGCTTTTAGAACTCAATATCAATTTCAACAACATGAACTGGAAAGTAATTCATCAAGGAACAACGCCTTCTTTAATCCAAATTTTTGACAAATAGATTAATGCCTCCTTTTAAACTTATTTAAATAAATTATTTGCAGATGGAGAATCCATAATATAATTATTTTCAGGAAATGTCACCTCAACAAGTACACGGAATTCACATAAAAAAATCAAGGTCGCAATCACACCAAATTATCATATAAAACAAATTCGACAACCAAAGAATGAGGCATGACAAATAAGGATTAATAAGTGCCAGCAATTTTCAATGTAATACATAAAAATGCCTAAGACTTTAAAGCAATAAAATTTGCAGATATAAGCCCGAGTACATACTCGTCACCTTGCGTACACGGCTTTCACATTACACAAATGGCACATACGACTCAATGCCTAAGGGGTAATTCCCCCACTCAAGGTTAGGCAAGATACTTACCATTTTGAAGTTATGCCGTTGTTCCAAAATAGCCTTCTTGCTTGAATTGACCTCCGGACAGCTCAAATCTATCCAAATTAATTGTATAACTTCATTAAAATTCATCGAAAAAAATTTCGGATAATATAACGTCGACTTAAAATTTCTCATTAAAAGGTCAACAGAAAGTCAACTAGGGGCCTGCCTCTCAGAACCCGACAAAATATTTACAAAATCCGAACATCCATTCCGATACGAGTCCAACCATACTAGTTTCACTCAAATCCGACTCTGAATCGACATTCAAATCCCAAAAATTTGTTTTTATGAAATTTCTATTATTTTTCCCAAATTTCCGTCTCAAAATACTATTTAAATGATGAAAACAACAATGAATTCGTGTAATATAACCAAAACTGAGTTAGAATCACTTACCCCAATAATTTTCTTGAAAACCCCACAAACAATTGCCACAAACCGAGCTCTCTAGTTCCAAAAATGAAAGATGAGATGAAAACCTCATTTATACGGTACCACATCTGACCTCCAAAGTGCTAACCGCATATTTTTTGTGCGGTCCGCACATCCCAGGTTCTGCTGCCGCAACCCAAATTGTGCGGTCGCAGTTCAGCAGCATCTGCACTACTAGTCTTTAGTAAATAAACTATAACTTTCTATACAAATATCCAAATGATGATTGGATTACCTTTTTGAAAACTAGACTCAAAGGGCTACAACTTTTATTTTTAGATCATCTCCAAATTCCTTGTAAATTAAAACATATAAGTTTTCGAAGTCAGACCATCGAACCTGCAAATTCTCCTTTCTGCGGCCGCAAGAGGAATCCTGCGGTCCGCACTTTACCTCTGCGGTCCGCACATGAGGCTCTGCCTCAGCACTCCAAAATGTGCCCCCGCACTCCTGTTGTTTCCAGAACATATTAGAGTGCCGAAATATCCAAACTAGTTCAAAACTCACCCGAAACATACCCGAGGCACTCGGAACCTCAACCAAACATACCAACAAGTCCTAAAACATAACGCGGAGCTGCTCGAGGCCTCAAACTACATCAAACAACGTCGAAACTATGAATCGCACCACAAATCGAACTCATGAATTTCCAAATCTTCCAATTTCTAAAACTCGTGCCGAAACATATCAAATCAATCCGGAATGACTTCAAATTTTGCACACTAGTCATAAATGACACAGTGGACCTGTTCCAATTTTTGAAATCGAATTTCGACCCCAATATCAATAAAGTTAACTCCCGATCAAACTTTCTAAAAATCTACCATTTTCCAACTTTTACCAAAATGCGTCAAATTGTCCTACGGACTTCCAAATCTAAATCCGGACATACGCCTAATCCGAAATCACCATACGAAACTATTGACATCGTCAAAATCTTATTCCGGAGTCATTTTTTCAAAAGTCAAACTCCGGTCAACTCTTTTCATTTAAGCTTAAAAAATAAAGATTGTTCTTCCAATTTAATTCTGAACCTTCCAAAAACCAAACTCGATCACACACGCAAGTCATAATACATATTATGAAGCTACTCGGGATCTTAAGTCGCTGGATGGAACGTTAATTCTCAAAATGACTAGTCGGGTCGTTACATCCTCCCCCTCTTAAACATACGTTCGTCCTCGAATGTGCCCAAGAATTATTTTTGATGACATTAAATTACTGAGTGTGTTCCTATACACATACTCGCGGGTGATTCTACGTCATCGCAAATTTAACATGGGTCCGACAATACCATCTCAGGTGAGATTATTTCTTTTATACACATTTATACACTTTAAAACTAATTTCTTACACTCCAATATTTTCAAAAGATCTAATTTTTCATATCAACACACGGTATTAGTCTCAATCGGCTGTAGCAACTCGTGCCTACGCACACTTCATACGTATTCCTATAACCACATCTCTGGTCATAATAGTTGTTCAAAATTAATTCCAGCATCGTCAATTAACCTCACATTAACCAAAACCTCATTTCAAATCTTCACAACACTGACAGCAAAACGTGAGGCATGAAGACCTCATAATTATTTACCCGACTAAACGAGTCACATTTAACGCCACCTGGACACTCACCTCGGGGGCTAAAACTCAAAAATTATAGCACAAAATGGCTAAATATGCACAGAAAGAACACATACAAGAATTATCAAATAAGCCTAACAAGCATGACTCCATATTAGTACTATAGTACAAATTTAATTTCACAAGAGAGAATTTAAACACATAAATTTTTATCACAAGGATCTCGTCCTTATATAACTTCCACCACGGCTTGTAGCCCGGTTTAAACATTTCACATCATATTGAAATACGAGGATCCCGTCCTCAGCTGTGAGTCACAAGTAATATGCACATCGTGCAATCAAAATCTTTCCATTTTTTTTTCTTCTTTTAATAAATTTTCGATAAATAATTTCACAACACATAATGAACCCCCATACCGATATGATATATAAATCACAATTTGTAACCAATTATCCCATAATCACATCAAAACTCACCGTAATGAGTAACAGAAAGTCACTTTTAGCCTTATAGCCCTCAATAGTGATTAAAACAGAATGATAGACACTGTTATTGCCATAGAATCTCCCAACATGGGTAAGCAAAAAAGTAGACTACAGAATTACGAAGCTCGCCCATAAGTGGAGTATGATAGGAGGACTCACCTCGATATACAGAACCAGATCAATTTAAGGAAAATATTCCCTTATAACAAATCAAGATCGTACTAGTAATGACAACATCTAGTGTATCTGCCTCAGCCAGTTCATATCAATTATATCAACGGGTTAGACCTCCCCCTCTAGGGCGCCCTCTACCTGCCTGTCCTCCACCCCTAACTGGTTGTGCATATGGAGATTAACTGGAAAGCCTATATCTTAAGTGTTTTGATGAAATTCGCCTCTCCCAAGTCTGGGACAATCTCTCATGATGTGCCTAGTATCACCATACTTATAAAAACTCCTCTGAGGTTGCGACTGCTCGTGCTGAGTCTGTGCCAGATAACTGAAATAACCACTGTAAGAATCTCGTGCAGGTGGTGCACTAAAAGTATTAACTGGAGCACTACGAGTACTCTAAATTGCGGACTGGGCAGGCCAACTGCCCGAGCCTCCGCCATGATGAGTCATAGCTGCAGAGTAGAATTCACTGAATCATCCAGAATTTCGAGACCTCTTGGCCTCCTTAGACTCATTTTCTTCATTTCGAACATGTTTTAACATCCTGGCAATCTCTACTTCTTGCTGATATAGGATATCAGTCTGCAACTCTCGAGCCATGCATATTTTAAAATCATAATCGAGCCCTTCGATGAATCTGCGGACTCGCTCTCTAACTGTAGGAACCAAGAAACGTGCATGACGGGCTAACTCACTGAACCTGATAGCCTATTCTGACACCGTCATGGTGTCCTGACATAACCGTTCAAACTCTGTGCACCACGCATCTCGGAGAGTCCGGGGAACAAACTCTTTCAAAAACATCTTCGAAAATTAAGCCCAAGTTGGTGTCATTGCATCGACTGGACTACCTTCTTCATAAACATGCCACCATTGATACGCTGCTCCTGACAGCTGAAATGTAGTAAAGACAACTCCGCTCACTTCCACAATACCCATGGTGCGGAGAATACTGTGACACTTTTCTAGAAATCCCTAGGCATCCTCGGTAGTTGTGCCACTGAAGGTAGGTGGACTATACCTCTTAAATATCTCAAGTCTCTTTTGTTCTTCTTCTTATACCTCTAGCCTAACCTCAGGCTGAATCGGAATAACAGTCTGTATCGGTACTATACCCGGAACCTGACCAATGTGAACCTGCTTCTCTGGAGTACGGGCGGTAGGAGTCTGAAGTCCTCCCCCAATCTGTGAAATATTTGGTGAAACGGAGATCAATACCGCCTGAGTTAATGTACCAAACATGTTCAGAAACCGTGCTAAAATTTCTTGAAGTTCGGGGGTGACAATAGGTGTCTCCGGTACTTGTCCCCCAATCGGAGCTACTGGAGGCTCCTCGACTGCTGCTCTGACGGGTGCTCCAGCTGCAGCACGTGCCATTCCTCAGCCTCTACCTTGGCCCCGGCCTCTTGTGGCCCTAGCAGGATGCGCTGGTGTTTGCTCACCTGACCCGGTAGCACGTGTCCTCACCATATGTGAGAGAATAGAGATACAAAGACTCAAATTCCGAAATCAACAATTTCCGCATGACAGGAATAAAAGAAGTGAAAATTTCCTAACCGTTCAGTAGCCTCTCGAAGATAAGTACAGACGTCTCCGTACCGATCCGCAAAACTCTACTAAACTCGTTCGTGACTCCTAGAACCTATGAACCTAGAGGTCCGATGCCAACTTGTCACGACCCAAAATCCTACCACAAGTATCGTGATGGGACTTAGTCTCTAAGACTAGGTAAGCCGATTTTAATAACAATTCAAGCCATTTTGTTTTTTGAATTCAATACAAGTGTCAAAACCAATTACGGAAATATTCAAACAACCTCCTAGGACTGGTAATATTGAGTCACGAACTCTAACTGAATACATGCAATGATCTCAAGGATCGAATATACAATATTGTTCGAATAAGAGTTGATAGTACCATAAAAATGGAAAGACTCCAACGGACTGCGACGACCAAGCATCCCTACCTTGAATCCTTGCGATCACACTCTAATCTTTGCCCGGATGCGATATCTCCAATACCTGGCTCTGCACAAAAATGTGCTGAAGTATAGTATGAGTACACCACAGTCGGTACCCAATATGTATCATGACTAACCTCGGTAGAGTAGTAACGAGGTACAGTCAAGACACTCACTAGTCAAATAACATGTGCAATATAGCATACAAAAATAATAGAAAGACAAATAGCAGTAATAGCAACAATAATCAACTAGTGATATAAACAGCAAGGCAACAAGAACACCATAAATATTGCCCAAACGAATAGTGAACACAAGCACAACCAATTAATCAAGTCCTTCAAAATATACATCTTTTATCTACAAGTTTTTCGAATGGAAATCTTTAGAATATAATCCTTTTAAAAAAATATCTTACGAATATAATTCTTTCAAATAAATATCTTTCGAATATAATTCTTTCAAATAAATATCGTTCGAATATAATTCTTCAAATAAAATCTTTCAAATATAATTCTTTCAAATAAACTCTTTCGAATATAATCCTTTCAAATAAAATATCTTTCGAATATAATTCCTTCAAATAAATATCTTTCGAATATAATTCTTCAAACAAATATCTTTCGAATATAATTATTCAAATAAAATCTTTCGAATATAATTCTTTTCAAGTAAAAGTGACCATATGACACCTCATTTCAAAATCATAAAAATTATGGGTCTGAGCCCACTTTCATATTTCCATGGCACCTCGTGCCCACATTTCATATCACAAATGCACGGACAATTCACAAGGTAGAAGACATAATATTATAATGACATGACTGAGAAGTGAACAATGAGAAATCACAGAAAGAAAACAACACAACAAATAGAGGTAAACAACAGGGGCACTCCTGAGGTACCGCCTCGTAATCCCAAAAGTAAATATGCAATAGGAGGATCTCCCGAGGAACCGCCTCATAGCCCCAATCATAAATAAATTCCAATCTTTCCTTATATCACCGCATGAGCCTTCACATTTAGTTTTTAAAAATAATTTTTTCCGAAATAGCATCCTGCGTTTTAGCCCACCTTATCACATCGCATGACTTCTAGTAGTCCCCTTACTAGCCACGTGTATCAAGCCCACCTTATATCACCGCATGCATTTCAACATCCTGACCTTATATCACCGCATGCGTATCAATATCACAATATTTTACACATCGCACCTCAAGTGCCCAAATATCACAGCATAACACAACTTACACCTCAAGTGCTCAAATATCACAACATATTATAAATTGCACCTCAAGTACTCAATTATCACAACATATCACAAATTGCACCTCAAGTGCTCAAATATCACTAAACATTACAAATTGCACATCAAATGCTCAAATATCACAACATCTAATAAATTGTACCTCAAGTGCTCAAATATTACAACTTGTCACATAAATCAATAATACATTATTTTTCACAATAAAGAGCCCATGACTCGACCATTATGTGCACAAAATCTTAACAAAATATATCCGGGAGTGAACAACTCAATAGAATAATATTTCACAATTTAACACTTTGCCTCAATATGATTTATAACCTTTATAACTCAATACCAATTTCAACAACATGAACTGGAAAGTAATTCATCAAGGAACAACGCCTTCTTTAATCCAAATTTTTGGCAAATAGATTAATGCCTCCTTTAAAAAAAATTTAAATAAATTATTTGCAGATGAAAAATCCATAATGTAATTATTTCCAGGAAATGTCAACTCAACAAGCACACGGAATTCACATAAAAAAATCAAGGTAGCAATCACACCAAATTATCATATAAAACAAATTTCACAACTAAAGAATGAGGCATGACAAATAAGGATTAATAAGCGCCAGCAATTTTCAATGAAATACATAAAAATGCCTAAGACTTTAAAGCAATATAATTTGCACATATAAGCCCGAGTACGTACTCGTCACCTCGCGTACACGGCTTTCACATTACACAAATGGCACATACGACTCAATGCCTAAGGGATAATTCCCTCACTCAAGGTTAGGCAAGATACTTACCTTTTTGAAGTTATGACGATATTCCAAAATTATCTTCTTTCTTGAATTGACCTCCGGACAGCTCAAATCTATCCAAATTAATTGTATAACTTCATTAAAATTCATCGAAAATAATTCTGAGTAATATAACGTCGACTTAAAATTTCTCATTAAAAGGTCAACCGAAAGTCAACGCGGCGCCAGCCTCTCGAAATCCGATAGAATTTTCACGAAATTCGAACACCCATTCCGATACGAGTCCAACCATACTAGTTTCACTCAAATCCGACTCCGAATCGACATTCAAATCCCAAAAATTCATTTTTATGAAATTTTTATAATTTTTCACAAATTTTCATCTCAAAATACTAATTGAATGATGAAAACAACAATGACTTCGTATAATATAGCGAAAACCGAGTTAGAATCACTTACCCCGATGATTTTCTTGAAAACCCCACAAAAAACAAACCGAGCTCTCTAGGTCCAAAAATAAAAAATGAGATGAAACTTCGTTTATATGGTACCACATCTGACCTCTAAAGTGTTTAACGCACATTTTTTGTGCGGTCCGCACATCCCAGGTTCTGCAGTCGCAACCCAAATTGTGCGGTCGCAGTTCAGCAACATCTACACTACTAGTCTTTAGTAAATTGACCATAACTTTCTCTATATATGTCCAAATGATGATTTATTTACCTTTCTGAAAACTAGACTTAAAGGGCTACAACTTTCTATGTTAGATCATCTCCAAATTCCTTGTAGATTAAAAGATATACGCTTCCGAAGTCAGACCATCGAACCTGCAGATTCTCCTTTCTGCGGCCGCAAGTGGATTTCTGCGGTCCGCATGAGGCTTTGCCTCAGCACTCCAAAATGTGCCCCTGCACTTCTACTGTTCCCAAAACATCATTAGAGTGCCGAAATGCCCAAACTCGTTCAAAACTCACCCGAAACATACCCGAGGCACTCGGAACCTCAACCAAACATACCAACAAGTCCTAAAAGATAACGCGGAGCTGCTCCAGGCCTCAAACAACGTCAAACTACGAATCGCACCACAAATCTAACTCATGAATTTCTAAATCTTCCAACTTCCAAAACTCGTGCCGAAACATATCAAATCAATCCGGAATGACTTCAAATTTTGCACACAAGTCATAAATGACATAATGGACCTGTTCCAATTTCCGAAATTGAATTTAAACCCCGATATCAATAAAGTCAACTCTCAGGTCAAACTTTCTAAAAATCTTTCATTTTCCAACTTTCGCCAAAATGCGTCAAATTGTCCTATGGACTTCCAAATCCAAATCCGGACATACGCCTAAGTCCGAAATTACTAGACAAAGCTATTGACATCATCAAAATCCTATTCCGGAGTCATTTTCTCAAAAGTCAAACTCCGGTCAACTCTTTTCATTTTAACTTCAAAAATAAGGATTGTTCTTCCAATTTAATTTTGAACCTTCCAAAAACGAAACTCGACCGCACACGCAAGTCATAATACATATTACGAAGTTACTCGGGACCTTAAGTCGCTGAACGGAACGTTAATTCTCAAAATGACAAGTCGGGTCGTTACACCTGGTAGCTTACATTGGGGTGATCAAGAATATGCATGACGGTGCTAAGAATAAGGTGAGGACGGTGGGAGGAGACTCGAATTTGTTTGATGGAGTTGCACTAGGGATTAGCTCTTAGCCTTTTTTTTCGCTCTGCAATGGATGTGCTGACGCGATACATCCAACGAGAGGTGCCCTGGTATATGTTATTTTCAGATGGCATATTGCTGATTGACGAGACGCGTTGGGGGGTTGATGTTAGGCTAGAGGTGTGGAGACGACCCTAGAGTATAAAGGTTTCAAGTTGAGTAGGACGAAAACAGAATACTTGGAGTGCAAGTTTAGTATTAGGATGCATGAAACTGATGTGGAAGTGAAACTTGATACACAAGTCATCCCCAAGAGAGAGAGTTTTAAATACCTTTGTTCTGTAATACAAGGTAATGGAGAGATTGACGAGGATGTTACTCATCGTATTAGAGCGGGGTAGATAAAATGGAATCGCATCTGGTGTTTTGTGTTTTAGGAATGTACCATCAAGTCTTAAGGGCAAGTTCTACATGGCGGTAGTTAGACCGGCAATGTTGTATGGAGCCGAGTGTTGGCCAGTCAAGAAGTCCAAGTCCATAAAATAAAAGTAGCGAAAATGAGGATATTGGGATGGATGTGTGGGTATACCAGGAGAGATAAGATTAGAAATGAAGTTATTAGAGACAAGGTGGGCGTGGCTCCTGTGGAAGGCAAGTTGCGGGAATCGAGGTTGAAATGGTTCAAGGCATGTGAAGAGGAGAGACATTGATGCCCCAGTTAGGAGGTGTGAGAGGTGGAACATGGCGGGTGAGATGAGGTGTTGAGAGAGGCCTAAGAAGTACAATGAGGGGTGGCAAGACATGGCGTTACTTCAGTTTACCAAGGACATGACCCTCGATAGGAAGGTGTGGAGGTCGAGTATTAAGATTAACATCTGTTAAAATTTTAATGATTATATATATATATATATTTTTATTTTGTGTCAAAAGCACATTAGTTGTATGCATAGTATATATATACATGACAAGGGACTAGAGCACCGACTATCAAACGTATGCTATTTTCACTCTCTTAATTAACATTACATCTATTGTTTTTAAACTTATGCTTTTTGTTGAGAAAATGGAGGTTTAGGGTTTTGGAAAGGTTGTTTCGCCGTAAATATGGAGACGCAGGGGCAGTTTTAACTTTCTAAGTAAGTCGCCTGATGAAACAGCGACCTACACTGAGGCTTCTTTTCCCACAATGGGAGACGGTGACGTGAGAAGCATAATAAAGATTTATTTTTGGTCTTAATTCTGATGGTTTATTTATCAATCTTTTTCCTAAAACAGATGGATAATCAATTCCGATTAGAGATGATTAATAATTTTAAAACTTTAATACTCTACTTAGGACAAAAACTATTATGTAAGATATATTTTCATAATTAAATATATTATTAACTTGAAAGATTTTCACATATATTTCTATTCTATTGGACAAAACTTTTTCATCTAGTATAAAGTTTAAGATTTGAAGAATACGTATTAAAATATAAGTTTTTATTTTGACAATATTTTCTGTAGCGTGCTAAAGTGTACAGGGAGTGCAATTATCATGAATATTGAAATACTTGGTTGAGATGAAACCATGAAAGGTAATGGATAGACGAAATTTTCATGTAGAACTAAGAACATGGCCAAATAAAGACAAAGTGACTACGTTACTCGTATTTGGGGTATAAATAGATTTTTAAAAACTGACTAAATTGATTGAATCGTACTGTATCGAACCGATTTTTAGGTTTCTTTTAATAATATCGTAGGTGTTTATATAAATCTATAACCGTACCGATAATTATGGTAGATTTTTATTTTTTGAAAATAAACCGAAAAAATACCGAACCGTACCGAATAAATTTACATGTAAAAAATATAATATTTATTTTAACATTTAAAAATAATAAAGAATTAAATTTTTCCTTCGGCGTTGGAATTACGAAAAACAGTTACAAGCCACATGTAACTAAACTCAAAATTCTAATTCCCAAACCTATATTATGTTATTCCTATTGAAACAAAATTATTTTCAGCATATTCACTAGCAAGATACAAGATATTCTAGCGATTATGAGTAGCAAACGACAATATGTTGAATATGTTTCCTCTCGTATGATTTAGATTTATCTTTTTGAATATTTAATCTTCTGTAGACTTTATTCTTGAGTCCCGGTTTGGTTAAAATTTTTCCACTCGTGTGATTTATATTTTTTTTGTATTTGTTTAGTTTCTTTTACGTTGTTGTAAAATAGTTGATGGATCTATATTCTGACCATCTTTCATGTTTTCTTAACTTATCACCCTTTAAACAGTAAAAGTGTCTAGAGAGTTTACTTAAGTCGTATAAAATTACGAATGTTATTGCATTCTACTTCTACTAGTGAACTTTACAAGACATTTTAAAAAATACCGAAAATTAACCGAACCGTACCGATATCGAAGAGAAGCTGATATGGTTGGGATGATTTTGAAAAGTCTAATTTTGGTTATACATAATAAAATAACCGAAAATTAATATGTACAGATTTTATAAAATAACCAGCCGAACCGAACCGAACCATTGACACTCGTACTTGTACCTACCTAACTTGGCTGCTTCTTTGATTGCTTCCTCTTATGGAAAAGGGTAGTGAAACTTAAATATTTGTGTTTGTGTCAACTCTTTTTAGATAAGGTTTCTCATCTGGAGTTTTCAGTTCTGTCACCTAAAGATACTTATTTTTGTACTAATCATATTAAGGTAGGCCGATGCACAAAGTATTCCGTGTTCACGTAGGGTTCGAAAAAGGACTGCATCCTAATGGATGTAATGTAGAAAGCATAGACAGATCCAAGATGTAAACTCTATGGGGTTCAACTTTTAAAGTTTTTAGTATTGAACTCATTATACCCTTAAAGTAATGAGTTTATATCTACAATTTGTTGGGGGATCTGAACCCCTCTCCCATAGCTTGCTGAATATAATTTTTCCCTCCTAGATAAAATTTTATAAATTTCTCTAACAACAAAAGAAATTAAAAGAATGAGTGTTCTCGTTTTCTCACCAAATAGGCACCTCATCAATTCATTCATCAGTTCTGAGTTGATTCATTACAAAAAAAGATGTTATGCATTCACGCATTACTTATAGAAAATTAGTAGTTGTCTAAATTTAAAAAGAATTCTCTAAAACAACTGAGTAACTTTTGTTAGCATGTTGTGTTCAAAACAAAAAACCAGAAATATCCGAAATAAATTGGAAAACAAATAAATGGAAACATTAAATATTTTCTGCCCCGCAAAATTTATTGTATGTCCTTAAGAAGTTTAATTATCTTACTGTTGCTTAAGGTTTGGATTAATTTCTGCTTAGAACGGAATACATTGTTGCCCAAGTTTCACATTTTATGCAAGAAAAGCACTCAGACTTAACTTCTTCAAAATATTATTTGGATGGGGTTAAGAAGTTCCTTCTTGACCATAAAACAGGAATTAACCATAGTTGCAACTTTATTTTTCAAGTTTCTGTATATTTCATCAACAGTATCCCATGCTTGAATGGCTCTTTAATTGTACCAAATATAATTAGCTTCGCCACTCAAAATCCATTTAATGGCACAAATGCCTCAAGTAATTGACTGAAATTTTCAAGTATTTCTGTCTCAAGATGAATTGATTGTTTTTTGGTTTTTGGTTATATACTTATCTTCAACAAATAGTTGGCTGCAGCTTGTGTTTAACTATAAGTACATCTCTTAATTTACAGTGATTATATGTGTCTGTGTAATTAACAATATTCGGTTTGGCAATTGGTAGGACAAATATTCCTAGTTTCGTATACTTCTTTCCAATTGGAAAAGGGAGAAGAAAATAATTAAGTATAGTTTCTAAAAAAACGACGCGTCAACCTCTTTATATATAATTATGGCAATTGTATTCTCAGAAAACATATTGCTAATTTGCCCGTTTTGAGTTGAAGTATTCACTCATAACCAGGTAACTTTCTTTCTTTCTTTTCTTTTTCACGTTGTTAATATTGAAGCTTTATTTCGTTTCAAATCTGGTAGAACGGATTATATTGGAAAATAATATATTAATTTCTTTTTCCCATAAGAGTAATACATGTTCTTGAAATTATGTAATAGTAGACATTCTTGAAGTTTAAATATAGTTCTCAATTTGAAGTTTGTATTAATTCTCAACTTTTCTTTTCCTGGACTTTGGAGTTTGTATTTTATTAAGGCACAATAATTTTATGTGTTTTGGATTAATTGGAGATTATTTCTTTGAAATTTGTCATTAAGGAATAAAATTCTAATTTCTTGTGCTGATTGTTTCGTTATGGCTGATTTTTGTGAATTCTAATATTTATTTATAATTACCAGAAAGCAGCATCCACTCTTCACAAAAATGCAGACAATATATGAATGTCTAGTTTTAGAGAAAGAAATTTAGATATTTGATGCCCTTTTTAAAATTAGAATTCTCAATCACCGATTTTCTTTTCTTGTTTTTCTAGCCATTAGGCAACATTACCGACTCTGTTTTTTCTTTTGACTATACTAACCAGAAAATCAAGGTTATTTTCAGAAACTTCATTATAGTGTATGCTTTTTTTCCTTCTATTTAATTGTATATGTATGTTTTCTTGAACAGGCAAATTAAAATGGGAAGATCAAAAATCAACATGGAACTTATTCAGGATCACAAGACAAGGAAATCCACTTTCCAGAAAAGGAAAGCTTGCTTAATAAAGAAAATCTCAGAGCTCTCAATACTTTGTGATATCAAAGCATGCATGATAATATATGAAGGTAATAACTGTGAAGAAATTTGGCCAAATGATCCAAACGAAGTTCAAGAGCTAATAAATCTGTACAAAAACCAACCAATAGAAGACAGGAGTAAAAGAGAAAACAGCTTGTGTAGCTTCTTAGAAAATGAAAAGAAAAAGGCTGAGATTAAAATGGCAAAGTTGAAGACAAAAATCAAGACAGAAAAATACCCAACTTGGGATTCAAGATTCAACTATTTATCTGAAAAAGAATTACGAAATCTTGCTGGGGTTCTTGAGAAAAAGATGGAGAATGCAAAGGGAAAATCTGAATTCTTGAAAAGTAGTAGGAATATTAATCAAGAAATATGGGACTATCCTGAATTAATGGACAACTTCAAGCAAAGTAATCCACAGCCTATTTCTTATATGGATAACCAGTTTTTTCAAGAATTGACAGCTGATTTTGATCAAGTAATTTCAAGCACTGATCATGTGAATTCAATGGGAATTTTGGATAATGGGCAGCTTAGTGTTGGTGACTATCAATTTGGAAATTCAGATTATATGAAGATTGAGGCAGAAAATTGGTTGGTGAATAATGGTATTATTGGTTCAAGTTCAAGAATGCAGCCTATGGAGTTAAATCAGTACTACCCTTTCATATGCAATGGCTCTACTCAAATGCCTTATGGATACTTTCAGTAGATTTTATTTAGATTATTATATGACAAACAATTGAAATGATATTTTTGTATATTTAGTAATTCCGTCTTTGTATGCTTTAAAAGCAGTTGGAGCAAACAAATTGGGAACTTCTTTTGTTATATTAAATACTGCTTGTAATAGTATATAGCTTTAGTTGCAATCTCTTTTGTAATGATACGTATTAGTTATACATAATATTTCCTTTTTAACAAAAAGAAAAAGAAAAGAAAATAGTAGTTCTCAATATCCGAAACTTGAGGTCTTATTTTCTTCTAGTGCAATATTAGGAATTGCGACAAATTTTTTGAAAGTTTCGTATTGGGAAACTTACCCACTTCCAAAAAGTTTTGAGATTAAAACTTTTCAATTAGAATATTAGAGATTACTTTCAAGAATCGCCAATAAGCTTTATATAAACTGAGGACTAAATTCTAGAGGCTTCCATCTCTAATTTTCTCCCTCTATTCTACATTCTAAGTTCAGCAGCGAGCCTCTTTTTTGTATATTTCCTAACTATTTGTAGTTGATAAAATTTGGATTGAGCATGAATCGATGAAAAATTATCTAGGGTTACTGTGGGTCGTTTGAGAGAGAGAGGAAACTTCTATCCTTGTTGATAAAATGAACAAATGAAATATTTGTCTCAATACAATAGCAACCGACCATCTGAAATGGGCCAGCCCGGTTTATATTAAAACTCACCTAACTAGCTAAAGTAATAAATAAATACAAGAGTGGGATTCAGGCCAAAGTAAAAGAAGAAAGTAAAAATAAGAGGTCTAACCCGCTAAGTAACAACATTTTCATATATCTCATCACCCCCGGGCAAGTTGGAGGGTGAGACAACCCAGCTTGCGAAGATGCAGATGATGGACAGCTCCACCCAAAGGCTTGGTGAACATGTCAACAAGCTGAGTTGCACTGGAAGTGTGTAGCAGCTGAAGCAGTCCCTCGTTCAACTTGGTGCGAACAAAATGGCAGTCCAATTCAATATGTTTGGTGCGCTCATGGAAGACAAGGTTCTTAGCAATGTGAATGGCTGCCTAGTTATCATAAAACAAACTAATAGGAGAAGAATTTGTAATGCCAAAATTAGAGAGAAGCCTGCAAACCCAAGTAATCTCAGCAGTGACGTTACTCATGGATCTATATTCAGCCTCAACAGAAGACAAGGATACCACAGATTGTTTATTTGACTTCCAACCCACTAGACTTCCCCCCAGCAAAATACAAAATTCACTAATAGACTTCCTACTATCTAGGCAAGAACCTCAATCACCATCACAATAAACACTAAGAGAGAGGTCAGAGAAGGTATCATAGAAAACTCCCAAAATCAGGGGTACCCTTGAGATACCTGAGTAAACACAAAGTAGCCTGCATGTGAGAAAGGCAAGGTTTCTGCATAAACTGGCTTAAGTGCTGCACTGCAAAATAAATGTCAGGTTTGGTATGAGTTAAGAAATTGAGTTTACCAACCAGACATCTGTAAGTCTCAGGATTAGGCAAAGGATCACCATGATCAGCCTTCAATTTCTCATGCATTTCAAGAGGAGACACCACTAAAGAATAGTCAGATGAGTGAAACTTTGTGAGTAAATCATGCACAAACTTTTTGTCACGATCCAAAATTCACTAGTCGTGATAGTACCTAACTCGACCCGTTAGGCCAGCCAATTAATAGTTAACATAATTCTAATAAAATAAAGGTGATCAACAAATAATATATTTGGATTCCATATAATATTCAAAGAATTGGTAGTACAAGTCATGAGCTACTAAGACTGGATTATTGTAAAAACTGATATGAAATAAATACAACTTCTGTTTGAAGTGTACATAAACAGAATTCAACTCTAAAACTACCCAGGGACAAGTGGCAGCCACACCCGGAAGGCACGAACATCTTCAGAGTCAGCTCCTGTCATCCACCGCAGCTCCGCTCCAAGATCTGCACGCAAGGTACAGAAGTATAGTATGAGTACAACCGACCACATGTACACAATAAGTATCTTGACTAACCTCAGTGAAGTAGTGCGATGCTTTATATTTAAAGCATACTCATTGATATAACCTGTGCAGTTGACTAACAATGGAACAAGACTAGAACCTAACAGAAAAGAGTACAAAAAACAAATATGCGAAGCAGTAAATGATTACTAGAAGAAATCACGATTAATATTCCTCAATATCACGACCAATCATTTCCTTAGAGCGATAACCAACAAACCACGGTAGTAAATTCATAACTTTTATAGTGTGAAAAATATACTCAAGGTATCAAATCAATGGCACGGCAACACCCTTCGTGCATTTATCTCATCCTCACTAAATATACGTATAACAGTACCAACCAGGTAAAATAAATGCCAATAATAGTAATGACAAAGTGGAAAATACCCCAGTAGCAATAACGAACAAGGTAGTACATATGGACAACGGTAACAGATTAGGTAGAAGGCATAGGAGTAATGACATCAATTAGAAAAGAAGAACAGAAATTTCACTAACTAACATGGTAGAAGACATAGGTGTAGATATAACAAACAAGGAGGTAAAGCATGGTCTTTATGAGCTAACAAATAGAATGCATGAATAACTAATATGGTAGAAGGTTTATACGAAAGAGCAACAAATAAGAAATGGCATGGATGTACATATGACAACAGGAAGGAAATCATGATATTTGCAAGTTAAACAGATAGAAGGCATGGACAACACAACAACAAATGAGATGGAGGACAAAGACCGAACAACAACGACAACCAAATAGAAAACATAGGTGCAACAGTAACAACTCAAGGTAAATGCATAAATGTATACACAAGGACAAGATATCACATAGTGCATGTCCCTCGTCCTCGCCTGCATGGAAACACCCTTCGTAGAACACATGATAATATAAAAACAATGATAATGTAAATGAAATGGCACAACATTACCCTTCGTGCTTTTACTCTCATCCTCACATGATAATGTAAATGATAACATGATAATATAAATGAAATGGCATGGCATCACCTTTCGTGCTTTTACTCTCATCCTCACGTGATAATGTAAATGATAGCATGATAATATAAATTAAATTATGCGGCATCATCTTTCGTGCTTTTACTCCCATCCTCACATGATAATGTAAATAAAATGGCACGTCATCACCCTTCATGCTTTACAATCTTCCTCATATGGTAATGTTTATGCAATGCCACGACATCACCCTTCGTGCTTTACACTCTTCCTCACCAAGCACATGTATATCAATAACAAGTAAGGTAGGAAGCATGAATAATATCAAGGAGAGTGTTTAAGCGAATATTCCAAATGAACATCAATCACAGCTTTCAAGCCAATAACAATTCAATAAGCCTCAAGTAATTTATGGTTCAAGTATTTCAACAAGTCTCAAAAAAATGATCTTCAACTCAAGTATAGAATCCAATATCTCAAGAATAACGGTCGTAGCGAGGTATTAGTGATTAAGCATAGTGATGACCGAATTTAACATATCACTAGTTTCTTAAAAATCTGTCAAATTTAAATCAAGTTATGATAAGCTAAATCTTGGTTTCTAACATTTAATTTCATAGTCTTAGTAATCTAGAAGTCAAGTAAGACATGAAGCAAGAAGGTCACATAATTCTACAAGGCACAATTAATCGTATAATTTACCCCCAAGCATGATTAACCCTGGAATATGCATATACGCTCGTCACCTTATATATGCATCACCCTCGCATATAGAAAACAATGTTAATTAGTAGAAAAAGTTCCCCCAACAAAGTTAGGCAAGACACTTATCTCAAACAAGCCCAATCAACACACTAGAAGCGCCATCCCGCTCAAATCATCTCCCGAGCGGCTCGAAACTAGCCAAAAGTAACTCAAGAACATCAAATAATGTCAAAGGAAACAAACCCAATCTATAAAGGTCGAATCTTTAATTAAAAGCCCAAAATCAACTAAAAAGTCAACAAAAGTCTACGCTGGGCCCCCCTTAGATTCTGAATCCAAACTTATCCGAGCGAAGCCCGAACCAATACAAGCTCACAAGAACAAAAACCGACTCAATCGGAGTCTGATAGCTCAACCATTTCACCAAAATATCGCCCATAGGTGTTCATAACACAAGAGTCCAACCTACACTAGTTGGGTCCCATATCTCCATAAATACTCCTCCAAAACTCGCAAAATTCGAGTATGTTGTTCTAATATAAGAGAACAAAACTCCAAAAGGAAGCGAGAAATAAACGCCTCTAACTCATTTTAAATTTTTAAAATTTAGCACATAACCCTAGGTCTTAATTTAAAGAATTAAATATGGTTTCAATTAAAATCATGGATTAAAGCTTAAACCAAGGGAATGAATCAAAGAAAAATACTTAGGTTATAGTTTAGACCTTACCCCATGGAAGAAACTTGAAGAACAACCTTGAATTCTCCCAATCCCAAATTTTCAGGATTAGAAAAACTCCAAGAACATTAATAGCCAAAAATGCCCATTTGTTCTACCTCTTTTCTTGTGCCAAACAATATCGAAACTCTCTTTTGATACTTCCAATGGATTTCTCGTGAAATTACATTCAAGTTAGGCTTTTGAATCACTCCATTTGACCTTATAATAAAGGAGATATGTTAGTTTTAATATTTAAAAATAGTGCAGATTTTTAAATACGAATTCAGTGGTAATTTCGTAATTAATCTGAAAAATCTGGCAACCCAATATTTTGTAAAATGACCGTAAATTCTTATACATTATCGAAACTTGATGATTTCAGTTGCTAAGGTTCCAAAATTATGATACGGATATAATTGTTCAATCAAAAAGAAATTGGAACTCATTTGATTAATGTGGTACCATTTATGCTTAAAGAAACTACGTCGAAACATAAAAAACGAGCGCAACACAATCCAAACCTATCCAAAACCCAGCCGAACCCCTCGGGATCCCGTTCAAATATACCAACAAGTCCCATAACATAACGCGGACTTACTCGAGGCCTCAAATCACGCATAACAATATCACAACCATGAATCGCACCTCAAATCAAACTTAATGAACTTTTGAACTTTCAACTTCAAAAACTCGTGCCGAACCATATCAAATCAGCCTGGAATGAACCTCAAATTTTGCACAAAAGTCCCAAATAACATAACAAAGCTATTTCAATCCTCGGAACAACAATCCGAACCTGATATCAACAAAGTCAGCTCTCGGCCAAACTTATAAATATTCCAAACCTTCAAATTTCTAACTTTCGCCAAATAGTGCTGAAACCTTCTAGAAACATCCGAATGCAAATTCGGGCATACGTCCAAGTCCAAAATCACTATCCGGACCTAATGAAACTATTCAAACTCCGATCCGAGGCCAAATACACAAAAGTCAAATTTGGTCAACTCTTCCAACTTAAAGCTTCTAAAATAAGAATCATTCTTCCGAATCACCCGAAAACTGAAACCGACGATACACATAAATCATATTACATCATGTGAAGATACTCAAAACTTCAAATAGCTGAATGGAATGCAAATGATCAGAATGACCGGCTAGATCATTACACTCTTTCTGATGAAGAAACACACCACCCTCAGAATACAAGACCTCAATGCCCAAGAAATAGTTAAGTTGGCCTAAATACTTAATTTTGAATTGATCGTGGAGGAAAGTTTTCACAGTAGAAATTTCACACAAATCAGTCTCAGTGATGATAATGTCATCAACATAAACCACTAGGATGACCAATGCATTACTAGAACCTCTAGTAAAAAGGGAGTTGTCATTTAAGGAATACATATACCCTCTAGAAGACAATGATTGAGATAACTTGGCATACCACTACCTTGAATATTGTCTCAAACCATATAAAGATTTTTTATCTTGCAAACCAGAGAAATAGAGGGAGAAGGAGATGGAACTGATTGTGCACCAGCAGAAACAGAAAGACCAGGTGGAATTTTTATGAACATTTCCTCATCTAAGTCCGCATGCAAGAAGGCATTATTAATATCTAGCTAAAATAATGGCCATTTTCTTTTAAAAGCTACAGCAATTAAAGTTTTAACAGTATACATTTTAACTACAAGTGAAATGTTTCATGAAAATATATGCCCTAAACTTGTGTATCACCTCTCACCCCAAGTCTAGCTTTATATCTGTCTATGCTCCCATCAGCTTTGTATTAATTTTGTATACCCATTTGCAGCTAATTGGCTTTTTTCCTTTAGGTAACTCAACTATATCCCTATCCACATTAGCCTCTAATGCCTTAAACGTTTTTCTCATAGGTACCTGCCACTCAGGGACAATTGCTGCCTGAGAATAAGTATTGGGCTCAAATACATGATGTTCACTAGAAATAGACACAACCGTTGAATTTGCAGACCTTGAGCAATGTTATGGTAGGGTGCAAACATAATTCTGCAGGTGAGAAGGAGGATTATGAGGAACCAGGAGAAGGAGGGGAACCAGGGGGAAAAGGAAAAGTGTTCACGGGTAGCTCATAATCAAGACAGTTAGATTGAAAGGAGTTGTGAAATCCAGAATGTACAGATGGTGGAGCAGGGGAGAAGTAATCAGGGATTGAAGAGGGACTCTTCTTAGTAGAGTGATCAAAACGAGCATAAAATGGTAAATGGGACATGGTAGGAGTAACAAAGCCATATTGAACAAAAGGGAATATATGTTCATGAAATATAACATCTATGGAGATAAAGTAGGTTTTATTCTGTAAATCATACAACTTATAGACTTTCTTTCCAAAATGATATCCAAGAAACACACAAGGAACAGCTCTAAGCTGCAGTTTATCTCTATGAGGTTTTAGAACAGTAGAGTAACACAAACATCCAAAAGCTCCAAGATTGGAATATGTTGGGAGTTTGTTATATAAGATCTCATAAGGACTTTTGTCCTTTAATAGACTAGAAGGAAACCTATTTATCAAGTATGTAGCAGTTAGTATGCAATCTCCCCAGATCTAAGAGGGAGACCAGATTGAAAGAGAAGGGCTCTTGCAGTTTTCAGAAGATGTCTGTGTTTTCTTTCTACAACTCCATTCTGTTGTGGAGTATGAAGACATGTTGTCTGATGTAATATCCCTTTTTTAGAAAAGAATTTTGACCCAACAGTGTTGGATCCCAACTCTAAGGCAATGTCAGTTCTTACATGTTGAACCTTTAATTGAAATTGGGTTTCAGCCATGGCAATGAAAGATTTTAAAAGGTCAAAGGCATTACTTTTGGCTCCCATTAGGTGAGTCCAAGTGGCTCTTGAAAAGTCATCAACAATGGTTATAAAATATTTGGATAGTAGATGTAGATGTAGATGTAGATGTAGAGATTTCTTGAGGAATATCACTGATGTATAGACTTGTGTTAAGACTGAACATTCATAGTACCTTTCTGAGAAGGTGATTATGATGTAAAATGCTCTATAGGTGTAATTATTTGATTGATCAATGGTAATATTCATAATGTTACCAAAATAATATTTGGAGCCGATATATGTAGGTGAGTAATATGGTCCCCAAGTGTCAATGTATATTAACTGAAAAGGTTTTTTGGTTTGTATACTGCTATCAAGAAATGGTAATCTAGTTTGCCTGGCTAGTGGACATATTGGGCAAGAAAAAGATTGCTTAGAAGATAACTGTGACCCAAGCATATAAATATGTTTCATTGTAGAGAAAGGGATATTCCCAAGTCTATAATACCAAACCACATCTATTTTATTGATGTTATTCAGATTTGCATCAGTATTTACATGTGTCTCATCAGAAATAACAACATTTACATTTGTAACATTCTTTACATTTTCATATATCTCAGAAAAAGCACAAACAGTGGGAACAACATGACAATTAACAGTACAAGAAGAGCAGAATGTGGTACTGGCAGAAGCAACAGGAGCTAGGAGAAGCTTGTAAAGGTTGTGGTCCAGTTTACCAAGAACCAGAGGCATCTTCAAAGAAGGGGCCTGTATAGCACAAAGAGTTCTGGTAAACAGAACAATCTCATTGTATTGATCTAACAACTTATGAACAGAGATGAGATTATATTGAAAAGAAGGAAAATAAAGAACATGATGAATTATGAAATTTGGAAATAAAGTCAAAGATCCTACTAAGTGAACCTTGACCTTGTAACCATTTGGGAGGGAAACCAGACGAGGCACATGTAGTGTTTGTAGATTAAAGAGTAAGTCTTTATGTGAGGCTATATAATCAGAGGCTCCAGAGTCTATAATCCAAATAAAACTATCTACTTGTAAAAGCATGCATGACTAGAGAAAAACACTTTTTGATAACAACTTACAGCAAAGTTAGCAGAAGCAATAAGAGTGGGAGTAAAGGAGGAGTCAGCAGAAAGATAGGACTGTTGCGGTAACATCATCAACTGGGAGAATTGATCTTGTGTCAGACCAGGATCCATTGAAATATTACCTGACTCAGAAGGCTTGACAGACTCAGGACCCATAGTAGGAACCACACTAGCAGGAGGCCTAGGAGAATTCACTTCAACATGAGCTGCACTCTTTCTACTGCCAGACCCCTTTGTGAACATGAAATTAGTAGGATACCCATGCAGTTTATAACACTTATCAATAGTGTGACCTGGTTTCTTACAGTATTTGCAGATAGGGGATTTCTGAACATAAAAATTAACTCTGGAAGGAAACCCCTATTTAGACACCCCAACATTGAAAGAAGCAGATGTAGGGAGAAACTGAGGAGAAGTAGAGACATGCCTTTGCTTCTCATCTGACAACAGTATACTATAGACAGTGCTCATAAAAGGAAATGGTTTAATCATGAATATGTTGCTTCTAGTCTGTACATATGTATCATTAAGACCCATCAAAAATTGATACACCTTTTGGACATCATCATCCATCTGATAGTATGATTTAAAATCACAATTGTTGTAAGACCTGGCTCTACTAATTGACAAGGTATCAATATCATCCCACAACTGCTTGATCTTATTAAAATAGGAGGCAATATCAAGTGAACCTTGTGAGATGTGAGCTAGTTCTTTCTTAAGCTCAAACACTTTTGCAGCATCTGTTGACCATATCTTTCCTCCAACTCATTGCAAATATCTTTAGCAAGTTCAGAGTACTTAACACTACGAGCAATGTCTTTGGACAAGGAGTTATTTAACCATGAGACGACTAAATCAATACACCTCTGCCACTGTCTCGCTAAGGGAGAACTGTCAGGAGGTTTGACTAAGGATCCATTAATGAAATCCAACTTATTTCTAACAGACAAAGCCATAAGGATAGTTCGTCTCCAACTCCCATATCAAGTACCATCAAAAGGGGCAGAAACTAATGAGGACCCCAACACATCAGACGAATGTACATAGAGGGGATGTCAGGGGTGGCTATAATCATCTTCATGAAATGCAGAACGAGAGGTTATAGGGCGAGAAGTAGGCAACACAGATGGGAAAGTATTATCATTTGGCATTTTGTACACAAATAGCAGAGAATGCTACACATGCAATCTAAAAAACAAAGAGAGATATCTAGGGTTACCAATTTCCTTCGCAATCGGAAGGAAAAACGGCCTTGTATAGAAGAGTGAATGACGAAGACACGAACGAACCCTAGCTGAATGTACAACAGTAGAAATCACTAAAACCCTAGGTTCATGAAACCCCATAGAATTATCGAATAAGTTCGGTTAATCAGCAACTCAAGCAAACACCACCAGGAAACACGCTAATCCAGACGCCACTACCGGAGAAATTCATCGGAAATAGTCAAAGAAACGGACGACAGCGAAACAACCAAAACTCCGGTGAAATTACACGAGGGTAACATCTGATACCATGATAAAGTTTGGATAGAGCATGAATCGATGAAAAGTTATCTAGGGTTACTATGGGTCATTGAGAGAGAAAGGAAGCTTCTATCCTTTTGTTAAAATATACAAATGAAATATCTGTCTCAATACAATAGCAACCGACCATCTGAAATGGGCCAACCCAGTTTATATTAAAACCCACCTAACTAGCTAAAGTAATGAATAAATACAAGAGTGGGCGTCTGGGCTCAAAGTAAAAGAAGAAGAAAATTTTACCTCCTATAGCAAATATTGACACCTTATTTATTATAAATAAATACTCTTTTAAAAAATTATCTTCTATAGCTACCTTTTAATTTTTATAGCAAAATATCTATTTATGGTCACCTCCTACCGTTAAGCCATTAAATACGCTGTATATTATTTTTCTCTCTCCTTATTTCAGATTTTTCTCTCACAAAATTACCGTATTTGATGTAAATTTCTCTCCCCACGATCTCTCTCTCCAATTTCTCTCACTTACATCGCCATTCTCTTCCCCATTCTCAGAAACCACGATTCTCCACTTCTTCATCTGCATTGTCTCTCTTAATTTTCTATATTTTTTGCTCCAAATAGTTATGGTAAGTATTTAAGTTGTTAGATTTTCGTTTGTACTGTGTTTCTTCTATTTATCTACACTAATTTTTTTATAAATAATCACCATTATTATTTTTTCAATAGAAAACTTGAAATTTCCTCTCCAATGGCTGATTCAACATCCCAGAAGAGGGTTAGCATAGGAATACCCACCAAAGCACTCAATTTCGATGGGCCCTCTTTCTCTTTGCAAACCACTCAAGCGGAATTGAATGCAGTTTCAGCAGCAAATACAGTTGCAGAGAGGATAACAAAAATACACAATAACACATCGAAAGAAGCCCAAGTTGAGAAATCTTCGAAAGAATCAACACTTCCTTATGCGGAAAATAGAAGAAAACTTATGGATGATGCTTCAGGTGTTAAGGGAAATGAGGTCGATTAAGGAACTAGCTCGGATACACAGGACAAAAAGGTAATTGTCGATGCATCTATATGTATTTGAGTCCGCATACATTGAGTATTACCTTCTACAATGGGTTTCTCTTATTGCATGTTAATGTATTTATATGTATTCTGTAGTACATACATTGCTTTCTCTTCTCGTATGTTGATGTATTTATATATATGTTGATGTATTTATATGTATTCAATAGTGCCTTTAATGACTTGCACTTATTACAGTGACTTTTGTATGTTGTATTTATATGTATTTAGATGTATTTTAGTTCATTCCACATCTTTTTAAAATACACTAGTTATTGTATTTATATGTATTTAGATGTATTTTAGTTCATTCCACAACTTTTTTAAATACACTAGTTGTTCTAGTTTTAGTTATGTCTTCCATCTAAGTGTTTTCATATGTTGTTGTATTTATATATATGTTAGATATATTTATATGTATTCAATAGTTCCTTCACTGATTTGTACTCAAGCCAAATGAATTTTGTTGTATTTAGAATAACAGTCATTGTCATAACTCTTATTTTTTGTGCTAATTATCAATATATTATGTTTTCAAAACATGAATGAGTTATGTATTCCAAATAATTGTATTTAACTATATTTTCACTCATTTATTAAAACTTTGTAATTTTTGTTGTATGCAGGAAATTGAACTATTTGTTAAACACCCGTCTATTTTATCACCGCATATCAGTTCCTACACTAACACAGACATAGTCTCCAACCTCAAAGAAAAACTTACTCCAGAGTAGTACAAAATATTTGGTACTACTTGTTTTGGAAGTTTCCTCAATATGAAGCGGTGTGAGGTCCAATATCAATTGTTCAGGTGCTTCATGGTTCTGCAGTTAGAAGGAAGTCATGATGATTCATTTTCAATATACGTCAATGGTACAACATTATCCTTTTCAATTTGTATACAGCGGTATTGACTTCTATAATCAGTTTCTTCAACGTACAATACCTGTATATATAAAGTTTATTCAATGAAGTTTGTTTTCCTTGATTTCATTCAATGTACCGACGCTATGTATTAAATTTTATATATAGCATATTGATGTCATATTTTACTACCTGAGAACAAAAGGCAAGTACAACCAAACCACCACATTCAAATTCTGATACAGAAAGTAAGTGTAGCCAAAGAAGAGGATGTGGTATATGAGTACATAAGGGCTACAGATTGCTAGCTAATGTGTCATTGCATACGGTTGACAATGTCTTGATACCAGACAACTTGAAGGACAAACTTCATTGGATATTGGCAGTTGTCTCATTCAAGGAGAGATGTATCAAAGTATATGACTCATACAGATCAGCAAGTCATGATGCCTATGTGGGTTCTGAGATAGATAAGCTTGCTAAGATTGTTCCTTGTTATCTATCGATCAGTGATTTTTACAGAGATAAGCAAGGCATAGACTGGTCTCGTGACTCAGCATACAATGACAAGGCACAAACTGATCCCTTTGATGTTGTTTTCATTTCGAATCTGCCTCAACAAAATACTGGGAGCATATATGTATTCTATCCCCTTACTTGTATTATTTATAACACTAATAATATGAATTATATTTAATTGTGTTTATCTATATTTTCAGGAATTGTGGGTTGCATGTCGCGGCATACACAGAGTGTCTGAGCACTTTTGATTTGGTTCCACAAATAACATTTGATGCCAATTTACTCCGTGAAAGATATGGTGCCCTCCTTTGGTACTATTCTATGCGGAAGATAGGCGCTGATGCCATAAGCGAGAATGAAGCACCCTCAAAGATTGTTAGGCAAATCACAGATTCGAATACTTCTGTGAAGATAATTTTAGAATAGTTTTCTGTGAAGATGTATTTTGAAGATGGTTTCTATGAAGATAGTTTTTTGAACATAGTTTTGTGTGAAGAATAGTCTTATGTGAAGATAGTTTTTGAAGCTTATTAAAGAATACATGATGGTTTTAGTCAAACTATTTTGTTTTTAGAATACATAACTTTGTTGTCTATAAGATGTTGCTGAAGGAATACACAACAACCTCTAAGTTATGTTGTTTTTATTTTATTCAATTTAACTAAAGCTTCAATGTGTTTCACTGAATTATCCAGCCTCTAAATTATGTATTCAGCATGATATATTCAGTGTTGTCCAGTATGTATTCTTATGTATTCAGATATATTTTTAATTAATATCAGTTATGTAATTCCCATATATGTTCACTTGTAAATTTGTAATGCAAGTCATGTATTCATTTTATGCAGTGTATTCACTGTAGCTATTGTTTTCTATGTTTTCAATTTATTCACTGTATTTTCATTGTATTCATTGTATTTCTCTGTATTCCCTGTATTTCAATATTTTTACTGTATTTATTGTCTTATACTTTTTCAATCTATTCACTGTATTTGGCTATATACAATGTAATTCTATATATTTAATAAATTAAAGACACTATATAATTTAACACAGTGTATTCAGACGTATTCTATGTTAAAAGAAATACAGTTACATTCTATATTCACTGTTTTTTCTGTTGCTCATTGAATTCTATGTATTCTGCATACATAAGAATACATACTGGACAACACTGAATGAATGGATTCATATATATATATATATATA
>AWOL01S0031429.1:4498-16927 GCA_000715115.1 Nicotiana otophora
AAAGCCACGAATCATACCCCAATTCAAGCCTAATGAACTTTAAAATTTTAAATTCTATATCTTGTGCCGAAACACATCAAATCTATCTGGAATGACTTCAAATTTTGCACACAAGTCATAATTGACATAACGAAGTTATTCCAATTTCCAGAATCGGATTCCGGCCCCGATATCAAAAAGTCAAACCCCGGTCAAACTTCTCAAAAATTCATCTTTCGCCATTTCAAGCCAAATTCCTCTACAAACCTCCAAATAATTTTTCGGACACGCTCCTAAGTCCATAATCATCATACGGAGCTATTGACATCATCAAAATTCTATTCCGGAGTCGTCTTCACATAGTTCCGACTACGGTAAAAAATCCTAAGACTTAAGCTTCCGTTTTGGGGACCAAGTGTCACAAACACTCCAAATCATCTGGTAACTGAATTCAACCACGCACGCAAGTCAATACAAATAATAAGAAGTTGCTCAGGGCCTTATGCAGCCAGACGAGGCTTAAATTCTTAAAACGACAAGTCGAGTCGTCACACCGCTACTCTTTATTTTGTTTTGAAGCCGCATAATTTTTTAAGAAAAATTAGATTTACATAAATTTTAACAACAATTCAATCTACCTTTACAAATTTAACAATTTATTAAACTTAAGAAATCCTTACAAAATTTTTCTGTAACAAATATCAATTTGATCTATACTAAAATACTAATCTCTATTTATTTAATTATTTTTAATTTAACTTGTGCTAATTGTTAACAAAAAATAACATTAGAGATCTACACACTAAATTAAATTGATAAATCATATTAAAATTTCCAAAACTATGAAAAGATGCCAAATTAGAATAAAGAATAACAGAGGAAGAATAAGTGCAGGCCGATAACGAGGAGGAGGAAGTGGAGGAGACAAGTAAATCAGTTTAAAATATATGAAACATTTCAAAGAAAAAACTGCAAAATTGACATAGAATAATATTGAAGGAAAGTCAAAAACGAAAATTATTGTATTACAATTAGATAATTGTACTCCTAACATTTTTGTATGTTGGGGTCCTTTAAATTATTCACCTCAATATTCCGTCCTGAAACAGTTAAAAAATAATTTAAAAAAAAAACAGAAAATGAAGAACACGGGAGGACAAAATAAAGTAGAAGCATTTTGGAAAAGTGAAAAAGAAATTGGCAATGTTAGCATTTGTTAAGCGGATTCGTCCATTTTTTAATAACAATTTTGTTTCACAAGAAAATCTACATAATAATAGTAAAAATGTTTTACGAAGCGGGCGCTTGAATTAACGTGGGTCTGCCCCTGTTAGAAATTAAGAAGAACTTGGTACTTTAACCATGGCAGCTAGAGATTAGAGTAACTTTGTGATTCTGGGTTCCACTCTTTAACCATGTAAACTTTTTTAAATGGTCACCCTCAATCCCCAACGTAGATCCACTCCTACAGTGGGTGTAGGTGGTTTCCTAAGGTACAATCTTCTAGTTCTTTTTATTTAATTCGAAATTGATTAATCTAGCGATGAACAGATTGGAGAAAGCTTTAACAGGTCTCGGAGGACCGAAACCCACGTATGCAGCAATATACGTGCAAACATCTGCCTCCTTTTCAATAGAAGAAAAATAATCAAACCAACCCGGCTGATTAATTTCAGAAATCTTATTGGTTGGCAAATAAGAGATGGGCAACCATTGTCCAAAATTTCCTTTATAAATATCTCCTATTAAGTGAATTTAAACAGGGAATGAATATATATTTTTCGGTACATGCCTTTGATTGCTTTATACTCTCGTGATAGAATTAACCATGACATGGTCATTGTGTCTTGATGAGAGACGGATCTAGAATTTTTAGTACATGTATGAGTACATTATTAAAAAAAAGAAAAAAAAGAGGAAAAAATGTATCTAATGGGAATTGCTCATTATACCTCTTAGTAAATAACTCAACCTTAAACCAAGTACACAATTCAACATTTTTAGAACAAGAATGTCAATAGTTAATATTACACTAATTTAAAAAGATATGTACATAAAATATCTAATTTTATGAAGAGACTATGAGTTCATGTGCCCCGTAATTATACCTATAAATCCATCCCCGGTCTTGATTATATTCAGGTGATATACGTCCATAAATTTGGTCAAGTTTCTACTATCATATAATTATATTTATTTTGATTTTTTACCCTGTGTTCAGTACTCGGGGTTACTTATCAAAATATTTAATACCAAATAATTCGAAAGATGCGCAAAATAAATGGAGTGTAAAAGAAAAGCAAGTAGTTCGTCTCTTATCTCGTAGTACCAATACCTCATTGCTAACTAATGAAAAATATATTCCAATACCACATTGCTAACTAATCGCTTTCCAGATTTTATAAGACTTGAGCCCTTTCTTTCGAAATTTTCTATTACCACAATGGAGCTGCAACAAAAGAAAACAAATTAGGAATATGTACAGAATAAAATCTTAAACCTAAAAGTTATTGTAAAACTAACTTACATGACGGCTAGACTGCTATATAACATTGCTGCAATCGGCAATGTTAGAATCACGGTTCCAATTAAAACCTCGACATTCAAAAGACTTGAGAAGACAAGCACATCCTTTTCAATTTTGGCGTAGATGCTTCGGAGTTTCTTTTTAGCAACTTCATGTGTATTACGAGCATTTTGTAGACGAGTAATTTCGTCCCAGTTCAGGGATGTCAGGGGATTTTCCATTTTTACAACTTTGTGGTATAACTTGTTTTCCAACCACTCAATCGTTCTCTTCTCTTGCTGTGCTATGATGTCGCTCATTCTTTTCCGCTTCTAACATAGACAATAACAACAATAATAACTTATAAACTTGAAACTATTGATGTTCACTAATGCAACTAACACAAATGCAAAACATAAAATAATTACCTTGTTTCGAGATACATGATTATTTATTGATAATCTGTCTAAAATTTCAGGGACAGATGTCGACATAAGAACTGAAGGACGATGTAAGGTATATTTTCTGAGCAAATAAGAGCATGTTAGAGTTACAACATATGCTAAAACATAATACTAACTTAGCACTCTAAATTACTCACACACTAAATTTCTTATAAATGCTTCGTCGCTTAAAGCGGTGAAGCAAGGTGAGGCGAGGGCCATCACTTTATGAGCGAAGGCATGCGCTTCAGATAAATGTGCACTTCAAAAAAGTGTCCCTATGAGAAACAATTGATTCTTTGAACCTCAACTTTGAAGAGTCTGATTAATATCGATATTATTGTAAATTGAATGTCTATCCATTTAGCAATTAAAAAATGAAAAAACAAAGTGTAGCAAGTGTCAATAGATTCAGTTCTTGGTCAGGAAGCTGTGTGTAATACAATGGCAGAAGCAAAGATGTTTTTTTTTTGGTTGTTATTTCAGCCTCTTATGTGAGTTAATGTTATCCTTTAAAAGGGCAGCCCGGTGCACTAAGCTTCTGCTATACGCGGGGTTTGGGAAAGGGCCAGACCACAAAGGTCTATCATACGCAGTCTTACCCTGCATTTTTACAAGAGACTGCTTTCATGACTCGAACCTGTGACCTCCTGGTCACGTGACAACAACTTTACCAGTTACGCCAAGACTCCCTTTCTCAAACAGAAAGAGCGTGAGACCATCTAAAATCTAAAGAACCATTGATCAATTTTAGAGCATCACTCTGTAAAATAGAACACCAGCAAACTATAAAACAACATTACTAGACAGCAAAAAAGATTGATAATCCCTTCAAATAACTGCTAGAATGATGTTTGGTAAGCAACATCCAGACTTAACATTGCTTACTTGGCAACACTATTTCGTGACTCTCTCTTTATGTAAGTATTTTAGTATCAACAAATAACATAGACTACAGCTGAGTGAATTTTAAAAGGTATATTAAAAATATGAGAGAAGCATTTATAAACTAAAAAACAATGTTTGAGCATCAAGAAAACCATAGTTCAATTTTAATGTGAAGTTCAGCAAAAAAATTACAATCTTGAATCGACATACATAAGTACAACGTTTAGTGTAAAATTAATACTTATTAGAATAATAAAGTAGAAAAGCAACTTACCCCAGTTGATGAGTTAGTAGTTAGTACACCTTTGAAATTGCTTGTTCTTGACAATGAGAGCTCTTTTCTCTGTATATATCTAAAGTGATCAAAGACAGTAGAGGTGAAAAAAGGAAGTGGCTTTTCGGAGAAGCTTCATGTCTTTTTATTCATTTGATATTATTTTTTAACTTGAAATAATCTAACTTAAGCTTTCTATTTTATTTTGAATGAAAAAATTTATAGTCATAGAAAGAAAAAGTAAATTAAAAAGAAAAGAAAAGAGATTCAAAAAATAACCTTATAATTATACCATGTAATCACATGCAATTCTCAGCTCCCCTTGAGAATTGCAGAGTGTAATTACACCCCCTCAATTACATGATGATCAAGTAATTACTTGGTTAAACAAACATGCTAGAATTGTTACACTCAATTACACCTGAATCCAATTACATGGTGGCTTTCCAAAAAGGCTCTAAGAGTAAAATATTCGCAACAATTTGCACTAGAAACAGTCAAAATACTAACTTTTTGTTTTTGTAATGTTAAACGCAATGCTCTAGATATATGTTTTTATATTCAAACTATAAAAAGGAAACAAATAAATTTGAAGTTTTTCCCTTTCATGTTAAACAATTTGTAATAAGAATATTAAAAAATAAATTTTATTTTTGTTTATGTTAAGCATAATGTTCTAGATATTTAATAACTATTACAATATCAAACTCTCATGTAATTAAACCATACTTCACTAATCCTTGCATAATTTTCCTCTAAATCAAACAAACCGTAAGTACGGGGAAAAGTAATTCAGATCATCATAAATTATATTCTCTCCATTCATTTTTACTTGTTCAGTATTCTAAAAATATATTTTCACTTTTACTTATCACTTTTAGCATATAAAGAGAAGACAATTTCTTTTTTCCTGTTATACTCATAGTATTAATTACTCATTTCAAATCATTTTCTCAAATTCATTAAAAATATGCATCAATTAATATGTGTATCATGGTAATTTATTATTTCTTAAGGGGTGTGCAAAATCCATAGTGAACAAGTAAAAGTGAACGGAGGAAGTATATATTATTACCTTATCGATTATTCGATAAATGCTAATTAGTAATGGCTTTTCATAGAGCTTCGTTATCCTAGAGAGGATTAATGAACCACTCACATGGAAATAAATTTTATACTTTCCCAAAACAAACTTTTACTCTGCAGATATTTTGTTTTTTATCAATAAATTATTGGTTGAGATTAAACAAAAGTCTAAGATGTTAAGTTCTTTAATTATCTTGCCAGCCAAGTCCTATGGCCTTCGCTTTTACTATGCAGTCAAATTTCTCTTAATAATATTGTTTGTTTTGATATTTTTTAGTTTTTATTCTAAATGATTGTTATACACTTATATAAAATTAGACATTTAAATATTTTTTTAGTTGTTATAAATGAAAATTATATAAAAATAATTTTTTAATATTACATATACAAGATAAGAAAATTATTCAAATTAAAATACTCAAAAGATATACATATTTTATTAATTAAATATTAAAAAAAGCTAATATATTTGTACTAAATTCATAACTAAATGTATAAAAATTTAAATTCTAAAAGGCACACGTTTAAAGCTAATAGAAGATTAAAGTATTTTATGATTGATAGAAGAAATCTAACTGTAGCTTATTTTGTAGATTCTAGTCTCTTGCTAGCGATATAACGCTAGGATCACTGGCAGATGTAGAGTATAGTTACTGGGTTCCCAGGAACCCAATAACTTTTGCGGAGAACATGTATTTTTATTAAAAAATCCATTAAATATCTATAAATATATAATTGTTAACCCAACTATTATTGTATATTAATTTGAGATTACGATAGGAACGCATAAACTTCAAATTATGGATCCGCCTCTGGCTAGGATATATGAAAGTGTAACGACCCTGCCGGTCGTTTTGAGTATTGTAACCCCGTTCCCCCATTTACTGCTCAATTTGTGCATTGCAATTGTTATGTGACTTACCAGTGTAATTGGTTCGAGTCCGGTGAGGTTTCAGAATGAATTGAGACACTTAGTCTCAAAGATGAAAACTTAAGTTAAAAAGGTTGACTGGATGATTGACTTATGTGTAAACGACCCTAAAATAGAGTTTTGATGATTTCAACAGCTCCGTATGGTGATTCTGGGCTTAGGAGCATGTCCGAAATATTTATTGGAGGTCCGTAGTGAAATTAGGCTTGAAATAACGTAAGTTGAATTTTTGGGAAGTTTGACCGGGGGGTTGACTTTTTGATATCGGGGTCGAAATCCGATTCTGAAAATTTGAATAGGTCTTTATGTCATTTATAACTTGTGTGCGAAATTTGAGGTCAATCAGAATTGATTCGATAAGTTTCGGCATCGAATGTAGAATTTGGAATTTGTTAGTTTTGAATATGCTTGAATTGGGGTGCGATTCGTGTTTTAGTATTGTTCAATATAATTTGAGGCATCGACTAAGTTTGTGTCATATGATGGGACTTGTTAGTATACTTAGTTGGGGTCCCATGGGCTCTATTGAGTTTTGGAAAAGTTTTTGCAAGAGTTTGGTGTTTTGAGCATAAACATGTAATGATCCAAAGGTCCATTTTTAGTTCTAGAGATCGAAATTTGATTTCGAGACTTCTGGGATTTTGATAATGAATTATAGGAGTTATCTGGAAAGTTTGGTCTAATTTCATCAAGTCATGATTGGGTTTTTAGCACAAAACATGAGTTAATTGTTTAACAAGTGAAATTGGTATCGTATTGAGCAAATGAGCTCCGAATTGAGTTTCGATTGAGCGACTAGGTTCGTATTATTATTTGTGACTCATAAGAACAAGAATCGTCGAATTTCGAGTTCGTATGATGAAGTTGGAGCCTTTTTAGTGAAAAACATAACTGTTGGTGCAAGCAAGTTCGGGTGTGGACTTTTAGTGACGGAAAATGGACTTTTAGTGACGAAAAATGGACTTTTAGTGATGGAAAATTGACTTTTAGTGACGGATGAGCAGAAACTTGAAGGACCAAAAATGGTCATTGTTTTCATTTCGTTTTGGATTTTGGAGCACGGTTCTTGGGCGATTTTGAGGATTTGTTCACGGCTTTGACTTAGGTAAGTGTCATATATTCAAAAGTGATTATATTTCATAAATCCATGGTTATATTCATCATTTATTTCGGATTTAATGGAAGAAATTAAGATTTTTGCAAAACTTTTTAAGAAAGAAAATTTTAGATTTGGAGGTCGAGTTGTTATCGAAATTTGATAAAATTGGTATGGTTGGACTCGTAATTGAATGAGTTGTCGGATTTTATGAGTTTCGTTGGATTCCAAGACATGGTCCCCATGGGCGATTTTTGAGTTAAATTTTGAATTTTGTTGGAAAATTAGTATTTTTATATGGAATTAATTCCTATAATTAGTATTGACTGAATTGAATTAATTGTGGCTAGATTTGAGGCATTCGGAGGCCGATTTGTGAGGAAAAGGTATAGAAGAATAAAGAATTATACAATTCGGGGTAAGTAATAGTTCTAAATTTGGTCATGAGGGTATGAAACCTCGGGTTATATGTTATGTGATCGGTTTTGACTTTTGAGGTAACGCATATGCTAGGTGACGGGCATGTGGGCGTGCACCGTAGAAATTGTGACTTGGTCAAATTCCATGGAACTGTGTAGTTGAATAATCTGTTGTTATCTGTACATTCTCCATGTAGAAGAGAAATTGAACCACAAATCATGTTTAGATTATATGTTGACACTATAGGGACCCACAAAGGTCGTGTACATGTTATACTATCTGTTTAATTGTTGTTTGTGCTCAGTCACAGTTTACTTATTTATTTTATCTCAGTCTCTATTGTTCATCATTGATGCATCATATCATTGTTGTTTGGGCTGATTTCATGATTATTGAGATCCTGAGAGACTGGAGAGATTTATGACTGAGTGAGGCCGAGGGCCTGATTGTGAGATATTATATTATAGAACGCGAGTTGTCCATGCAGATCCATATATTATACTGTAGCACGTGAGTTGTCCGTGCAAATCCATATATTATACTATAGCACGTGAGTTGTCCGTGCGGATCCAGATATTATACTATAGCACGTGAGTTATCCGTGCGGATCCAGATATTATACTATAGCACGTGAGTTGTCCGTGCGGATCCAGATATTGATACTATAATACGTGAGTTGTCCGTGCAGCACGTGGGTTGTCCGTGTGGATTATAGCGCTTGGGCTGTAGGAACCCCTCCGGAGTATGTACACACCCGAGTGAGCGCATGTACCTACTGAGTGTGAGTGCTGAGTCTGAGTGAATGAAATGGCCAAGTGACTGTGGTCCTGAGAGGATGCATTTGATTTCATTCTTATTGCACTACAATTGTCATATATCACTGTGTAGGAAATTTCTGAAAGATATTATCTTCTTCTTCAGTCGAACTTGATATGAAATTTCCGTTGAGTTTTAAATGTTGAACATGAAAGTATGCCTATCTTCTTATGTTGGAAATTACTGTAATTTGATTCAGCTGTGAAGCTCATATCTATCTTCAACTCTTTATTTAGTATTGTTACTTGCTAAGTTGGTTGTACTCATACTACACCCTGTACCTCGTGTGTAGATCTAGGTACCTCTGGACACGGCGATTGCTAGTTATTCAGAGCTTTATTTATGGAGACTATCGAGGTAGCTGCTTGGAATCCGCAGACCTTGACTCTCTTCTTTTCAGTTGTTGTACTGTTTTACATTTTTCAAACAATGTTTTATTTTATCAGTCAGACTGGTTATCATTTAGATGCTCATGTACTCATTGACACCGAGTTTTGGGAATGTATTTTATGTCAGTGATTTGTGAGATTTTCTATGAAATTCAAATATTATGTTTTCAAACTTAAAAGAAATTGTGGTTTATTGAGGTTGTCGGCTTGCCTAGTATTGAGATAGGCGCCATCACGACAGATTAGATTTTTTGGGTCGTGACAGAAAGGCTTACCACATACCACCTGCTTAGAGGCTGAACTCCAAGCTCTATGGAAGGGTCTCAAAATAGCCATCGAACACAAACTCACACCTCTACAAATCCGCAGTGATTCTGAACAGGTTGCAAGGATGTTAAATGAGGGAAACCTGCATTATAACACTATTATCTTTGAATGCAAGTCATTGATGGAGCAACTGGGGCACCCAGCACTAGGACATAATTTCAGAGAGCTAAACCAGGTGGCGGACCTCCTCGCAAAGGAAGGAGCAAAATTGAAGTTATTTGATAGGACATAATTTTTGACAGTTCCTCCGGTGTTTATAAAGAAGGCCATGTGGACAGACATCCTAGGAACTGTTTTTGTAGGTAAAACCAGGGGATTCCCTTTGTAATGTAAGACAATGTTAATGCAACTATCGGGAGCAGTAGCTCTCAAACACTGATGTAACTATTTTTGCTATATTAATATAATTATCTAGTTCACCACAAACAAACGCTTGAATTGACAAAGTTTTATGTCCAAATTAACTTTGAGCAAAGGCTATCTGATAGCTTTTCCTTGAAGACAATCTAAGGGCTTAATAATTAAATATATTATCTCCGTCCAAGTAGCGGTAGGTTGAGGTCAAGTTCTTTAAACTTATTATTGGTGATATTATTTATTTCATATGGCTTTATATAGGGATAATTTTACAAAGAGCGTAAAGTTATAAAGACGAATGTTATAGGTAAAAAAATATTATAGAAAGGTAAAATATAACATAAAAAAATTATTTATGAGAAAAACTTTTATAGTGAATGATTGTTATATTGTGATGACCCAAAATGTCATCTTTAAATTTAATAATTAATTTTGTATTCTAAGACCTCGAAAATCAATATTTATTATTCTTCGACTTGCGCGCACAATCCGTAAAATTTTCTAGAAAGTTTTTATACGAAAAATTGATTAAAATGTGAATTAGAGCTTTAAAACTCAACTGAGTTGACTTTAGTCAATATTTTGAGAAAACAGACTCGGATTAGTATTTTGACAGTTTCGGTAGGTCCGTATCGTGATTTGGGACTTGGGCATATGCCAGGAATCAAATTCCGAGGTCTCTAGCCCGAGATATGGAATTTTGATAAAAAATTAAAAGTTTAAGTTCAAATAGTGACCGGATGTCAAATTATGTATAAACGACCCCGGAATAGAATTTTGATGATTCCATTAGCTCCGTATGGTAATTTTGGACTTAGGAGCGTTATCGAAATTTTATTTGGATGTCCGTAGTAGAATTAGGCTTGAAATGCCAAAAGTTGAATTTTTGGGAAGTTTGACCGGGTGGCTGACTTTTTGATATCGAGGTCGGAATCCGATTCTGAAAATTGGAATAGGTCTGTTATATCATTTATAACTTGTGTGCAAAATTCAAAATCATTCCGAATTGATTTGATGTGTTTCGGCACAAGATATAAAATTTGAAAGTTCAAAGTTCATAGATTTTGAATTGAGGTGCGATTCATCGTTTTGATGTTGTTTGATGTGGGTTGAAGCCTCGACTAAGTTCGTATTATATTTTGAGATATGTTGGTATAATTGGTTAAGGTCCCGAGGGTCTCGCGTGGATTTCGGAAGGTAAACGGAATGGATTTCGGACAAAGAGGGTTGCTGTGCAGAAATATCGCGAGAAATGTCTGGTGCGTGGAGCCAACTTTGGAAGCTTATATCTCAAAATTCATAAGGAATCAGAAGATTTTTAAAACATGAAAGTTGTAGTTGTTTGATTTTAGTTTCCATAAAGTTAAACCATTCATTATTTGGATATTTGTACAGAAAGTTATGATAGATTGAATGAAGGCTGGTAGAGCAGTTTCGCCAGAAATTTCGCTAGAAATGTCTGATGCATGGAGCCGACTTTGGAAGCTTATATCTCATAATTCATAAGGAATCAGAACATTTATAAAATATGAAAGTTGTAGTAGTTTGATTCTCGTTTCCAGAAAGTTAAACCATTTATTATTTGAACATTTGTACATAAAGCTATGGTCGATTGAAAAAAGGCTGGTACAAGCAAGTTCTGGTGGACTTTTAGTGACAGAAAATGGACTTTCAGTGACGGATGGGCAAAAACTTAAGGACCAAAAATGGTCATTTCCTTCATTTCGTTTTGGATTTTTGGAGCACGGTTCTAGGGCGATTTTTGGGCGATTTTTACGGGAAAACATTGGGGTAATTGTTCCTTATCCTATATTGATTATATTTCATGATTCCATACTCATTTACATCATGAATCCGTGAATTTATGAAAGAAAAATCAAGATATTTGTAAACTCTTCCAAAAACAAAAATTTAAGATTTGGAGGTCGAGTTGTTATCGGAATTTGGTAAAATTTGTATGGGTGGACTCGTAATTGAATATGTTATCGAATTTTTCAAGTTTTGCCGGATTCCGAGATGTGAGCCCCACGGGCAAATTTTGAGCTAATTTCGGATTTTATTCAATAATGTAATATTTTCTTATGAAATTGATTATTATAATTTTTGTTGTCTGTATCGAATTAATTATGACTAGATACGAGTCGATCGGAGTCGAAAAATCGAGGAAAAAGCATAATACTTGGTTAAATTGGAGCAAGTCGAGGTAAGTGACTTGTCTAACCTTGTGTGGGGAAAATTTCCCCTAGGATTGATATTGATGTGATTATTGAAATGTGTTGAAAGTCGTATACACGAGGTGACGAGTGTGTACATGGGCTAGACGTGAAAGATTATGTTTTAAATTGTATAGATCACCATTGCGCATTTCTTAAATTATTTTATCTTGTTATATTTTTCATCATTGATCTGAGATATATACTTTAAATTTGTTTGACCTTTTCCTACTAATTGTTTTGCATGTTTAGTTGAAACTTGATTTCTTTTATTCTGTGCATTATTTGAAGGTTGATTTTCTTTAAATTAAATATTATTAATATGAAATATTTGATATTTTTAAACTTGATATTGAAGCAACGTATTAAAGATTTACAAATATTATTTTCCTGAATTATTTATTTCTGAATATTTTTGTAAGATTTTCGTACTCATTGTGANTATATGGGTGGACTCGTAATTGAATATGTTATCGAATTTTTCAAGTTTTGCCGGATTCCGAGATGTGGGACCCACGGGCAAATGTTGAGCTAATTTCGGATTTTATTGAATAATGTAATATTTTCTTATGAAATTGATTATTATAATTTTTATTGGCTGTATCGAATTAATTATGACTAGATACGAGTCGATCGGAGTGGGAAAATCGAGGAAAAAGCATAATACTTGGTTAAATTGGAGCAAGTCGAGGTAAGTGACTTGT